>PVIC010003797.1:0-66657 GCA_004025085.1 Thryonomys swinderianus | reverse complement strand
GGACGTGGTGGCTCACGCCTGTCATCCCAGCACTCGGGAGGCAGAGACAGGAGGATTGCTGAGTTCGCGGCAGCTTGCCTGGGCACCATAGTGAGCTCAGGGCCAGCCTGAACTACAAAGCGAGACCATGTCTCAAAAAGAAAAAAAAAAAATGAAGTGACAGTTCTTTGAGGTGGGTGGTGTTCTTTTAGCTCCTACATAAATTTGACCACTGAACTCGAGGCAGCAAGAAATGAATCACATAGTCAGCATGCAGAAAGGCAAAGGTGCGCCCCAGGCCAGGGTATGTATGTAAAAATGCCCAGTGGTTTGTGTAGCCCTTATTTCCAGCCACCTCACAATACTCTGAAGGAGTTGCAGCATGCTTTATTTTATTAATCTAAACTGCTGACTTAACCTCAGCTCTCCAACAGTATTCCTTTGTTCTCTGCTACTTCTCATGACTCCATTTTTGTTTACTTTGTAGACATTGAAAATATTTTTGACTGAGCCAGTCTCATAATTTTTGGTACTTCTGCTTTCTTTATTATATTTCTCTGCCTTTTGGTCTTTTTCTAGTAAATGTTTTAATGTCAAAAATGCCTCAGTTGCCTTAGTGGCAGTGATTTGATTGAGCTGGTTTGATTTTCTTTATAAACCATGCTCTTTTTACAGGGCAGCTCAGTCTAGCTCCTGGGAGGTTCTAGGCATCCAGTGACTCAGCGGGCCTCTGAGTCATCAGGACAGGCCTGAGGGATGTAGGCTGGCTGGGGAATCTCAACTATCTGCTGTTTTATCTCTGCTGCTTTTTGACTGTTTGCTTGGGGCTGCTTTTTGACTGTGGCTCTTAGGTGATCTTCTAACTTTATGTTCTTTTTCTCTGTTCCCTTTTGAAGTGGCAGTTATCATCCTCTATCCTTCCATCTCCCTCTCAGTATATTAGAGATTAATTATTAAAATCTAAATGAAATTGTCAGTCTCTCCAGAGATAAGTTTTCCATGTAAATACATGAAACTTCCAGTGGTTTCCTTGTTTTTTGTAATTGTGCCTGTAGGATAAGTAAGCACATTCTTTTTTTTTTTTTTGCTTTTTGAGACAAGGTCTCGCTTTGTAGTTCAGGCTGGCCCTGAGCTCACTATGGTGCCCAGGCAAGCCACCGTGAACTCAGCAATCCTCCTGTCTCTGCCTTCTGAGTGCTGGGATTACAGGCGTGAGCCACCACATCCGGCATTGTGGTATGAGGTGTTGATTGTTGGTGGGCGTCTCTCCATGCCCAGCATTATATGTGGTTACCAGGGATCGAACTCAGGACCTTGCGCTTGCGAGGCAGGCGCCTGAACCACTGAGCTAACCCTCTGGCCCAGCACATTCTTAATGAAAAGAAAATTTTGAAATTTCTTCCAGAGTGCTGCATTCTTTAATATTGACCTGGAGAGCCTGTCTTGGGGGGCAATTGCTTGTAATTCCAGCACTTGGGAAGCTAACACAAAAGGATTGCTGGAAATTTGAGGCTAGCCTGGCATATATAGTGAGTTCAACACTAGCCTGGATTTCACAATAAGACCACGTTTAACAAAAAGGAAAAAAAACCATATTGACCAGTAGAAAGTCAAGAACTAACACACTAAGTTTATACTGGCTATTTATCAATTTGGGTATTATGTTAGGATTCTTGAGAATTGTTTTTGTCGTTACATTTGTAGAACCTTATGATTTTGTAGGTATCAGTCTTCTTCCGTGTTAATATATATTCTTTTAGATTATAGGGTACCAGAGCTGTGTGGAGCAATTAATCCATTAATGAAAATGTATTTATACCTAATTAGATATGAAGAGGCAAGTAATCTCAGATTGATTGGTACTTAATGTTATGGATATTGCATGCTCTTTATTGCCTTCCACTCCAGTATCTGTATATTTAGTTTTTGTCCTTAGATGTGATGCTTCGAGGTTGTCACATTTGTAGACAGCCAATCTGTGCATCAGTTTGCAGAAGTGTGTATTGGGGGGGCTTTCCTGGATGGGAAGAGAGAACTTTCTTCACATGTCTGGTTTTGTTTTGTTTTTAACCTAAGAATCAAAATCTTTCCCAGAAGTCATTCAGTCTTACATCTATTTAGGCAGAAGTCATATGGCCTTTCTGGGCCACAAGTGTGGCTGGAAGAGTGAGTATTTTGTGTGTTCAGCATCTGTGTTGAGCAGTGAGCAAGGAAAAAGGAATGAGGCGTGAGTAACTAGTGTCTGTAACACGTAGAAGTTATTTTTCTTTCTTCCCTTCCACTCCATTCGTGGAAATCCTTGTCTGCCAGCAGCCTCCATGCTCGGGGCGTGGACTGGACGGATTCTTTATCATGGAAGCTGATGTTTCCATGTGGGTGTGAAAGAACAAGGTTATAAAGTCTGTTACACTGCTTTTGAAATGTTCTCAGCTCCAGTGCTCAGGTGGACTGGATAAATGGATTTAAACTATTTTGGAGTTTACCTAGACAAGTACCTAAGAACCGTGCGACCTGAGCAGTCGTAGTGGAGAAAGCGGCACCGCCATCCATGAGCTCCTCACAGCAGCCTTCTGAAGCAGGTGGGCAACCACAAATCTTCCTGATTGTACATGTGCAGGGTGCAGAGACGCTGAGAGGGCCCTTCTGACTCTCAGCACTGGTGGGGAGCAGAAAGGTGTGACTCGCAGGGCACAGAGGGACACAGAAACCAGAAGTGGCTGGAGGGACCATAGCTCTAGGGTGTATACCAGGGAGTGACCTCACCCAACAGGAAAAGTGGGGCAGGATTCAGTATTCACACAGAAAACATAAGTGTGGAAACAAAGTTGCACTTAGCAGTGACTCACTGAACCCCCTCCCCCCATATCTGGTAGATTCCAATATTGCAGATCCTGGGAAAAAGCCACACAATCGAAAACATGGAGAATATTTTTTCTTCTCCTTTTTTTTTTTAACTTACTTTTGTCCTTCATTGGGTTTTTTTTTTGGGGGGGGGGGTTAGGTTTTTTCCCTTTGTTTGCCAATCTGTTTTCTCTTTATCTTGTTATTCTTTTCTGTTACTTTTATATAATTATTTTAATTTTTCTCCTTAACAGGATCTTTTATCTCACTTTTCTCTCCTCATCTTCCTTTTATTTATTTTTCAAATTCTTTGATTTCTCCCTTCTTCACCCCTCCATCTTTATCAGTTTTACTATTAAGCCTTATTAATTTTTAGATATTTAGATATATCAATCATTGTTGAAATGTTTTCTATTGTTAATGGTGGTATACTTGCTGCATTTAGTATATATATATCAAATATCTATATTTTGTTTGTTTGTTTTTGTTTTTGATTTTTTGTTTTTGAGACAGGGTCTCACTTTGTAGTTCAAGCTGGCCCTGAGCTCACTATGTAGCCCAGGCAAGCCTTGAACTCAGCAATCCTCCTGTCTCTGCCTCCTGAGTGCTGGGATTACAGGCGTGAGCCACCGCGCCTGGCACTGTGGTATGTGGTATTGATTGCTGGTGGGCGTGAGTCAGCATGCCCAGCATTCTATGTGGTTACCGGGGCTTGAACTCAGGACCTTGTGCTTGCGAGGCAGGCACCAGAACCACTGAGCTAAATCTCCAGCCCTCAAATATATTAATTGCAGGTCTTTCTTTTTCATTGTTAAAGGTGGTAGGTACAATGGTAGCTTTCGTTGATTCCTCTGGTGTATCAGTCTCTAGTTGGTCTTTGTATTATTTTGGCTGATATTGTTGCTATTACTAGGGTGACAGAATTGTTGTTAGTAATTGGTTTGTACTATATGCCACTATCTGGTTTATCTTTTTGTCATCAACAATACCATGGTTCATTTCCAGAGAACTAAGCACTAGATCAATATGTTCTACCCTCCCTTTCCCAAATTAATGGAACTGGTCATATCTTGGGATATAATTAACCACACCCAAAGTACATCACAGGAAAGAAGACACTAAAGACACCTCTATACTAACAATAATTCACTATAATGAATGCACAAACTTCAGCATGCAGACACATGTGAGGACACAAACACATACACAAAACAATAGAAATAAGAGAAGACAATGCAACAAAATGCCTCCAGAAACTCCCAACTTCCTCAAAGCTGATCCATGAGCCAACAATGGGGAGAAAATAAAAAGCCAAAACAGCTAAATTATGTGAAATGATAACAGAGGGGAAGAAAAAAAAAGATCAGTAACATGATGAGCTCAAGAATGATATAACTAGGGCTGGAGGGCTAGCTCAGTGGTTCCGGCACCTGCCTCGCAAGCGCAAGGTCCTGAGTTCAATCCCGGTAACCACATACAATGGAGACTCATGCCCACCAGCCATCAATACCACATACCACAGTGCCGGGCGTGGTGGCTCATGCCTATAATCCCAGCACTCGGGAGGCAGAGACAGGAGGATTGCTGAGTTCGAGGCTTGCCTGGGCTACATAATGAGCTCAGAGCCAGCCTGAACTACAAAGCAAGACCCTGTCTCCAAAAAAAAAAAAAAAATGATATAACTAAACTATCAAGGGTTTTACAAGCAAAACAATCAGCAAGCTTACACAGGACACCAATGAAAAGGTAGGTGAGTTAAACAAAATAATACAAATCACAAATGAACAGTTTAGCAAAGAATTAGAGTCCATGAAAAGTATCAGCAGAAATTCAGGAGAGAAACCATTCTTTTGAAAGCATGGACAGCAGAAATATGAGAACTAGAAGTTAGGTGCCAATGTAGATGACCATACACTCACACATACTTTAAAAAAAAACCAGAACATGGAAAATGGATCCAACAGCTGCTGTGTAATGCAAAGAAGACTAACCTAAGGCTAATTGGAATTAGTAAAAAGAAAAAATCAGAAGATAGTATGAATTACATAACATCTTTTTACAGAAATAATAACAGAAAGCTTTTCAGATATGGGGAAAGAATAACATACAGATAAATGAGCCATATGGATCCCCAAATAGCCATGAGCTGAAAAGATCTTCTTGGTGACACATCATATTTTTTTTTTTTTGAGACAGGGTCTCACTTTGTAGTTCAGGCTGGCCCTGAGCTCACTATGTAGCCCAGGCAAGCCTCGAACTCAGCAATCCTCCTGTCTCTGCCTCCTGAGTGCTGGGATTACAAGCATGAGCCACCATGCCCAGTGACACATCATATTTTAACTCCTGTATGTTCAACACAAGGACAGAATCTTAAAAGCTGTTAGAAAAAAAAATCAGGAAATCATTTATAATATAAGTCCATTAGCATTACAGAGGACTTCCCAATACAAACATTATAGATCAGAAAAGCTCACAGTAAAGTGTTTTAATTCCCTAAAAGAAAACAACTTCCAACCCAGACTAATGTATCCTACAAAACTATCAAAATTGGTGGAAAAGCAAGGTCTTTCTATAACAAAGAGCACCTTCAATTCATAACTACCAAATGCTATGAAAATTCTCAAGGATATCCTAAAAGGAGACAATGAAGCCAACAATGCCAAAAGTCTAACTGAAGGGGAGAAAAAAGGAATCAGTATCAGGAAAATAATATAATGGCAGAAATAGGTCATTACCTTCCAGTAATTCTTGAAGCAAATGGTTTCAACTCAAAAGCCCAAATTGTCAGGCTGGTCCAAAAACAAACCCAAGAATACAGTATACAAGATGCACATATGATCCAAAAAGAAATGCTTAGATTAAAAAGTAAAGGATGGAAAATAATGTTTCATACAATAGGCACCCAAAGACAGGTAATAAGTTATCCTATTTTCAGACAAAGTGGATTTGAAGTAAAAATTGATCAGAAGGAGTAAAGGAGGCTAATCTTAAACCATTTTTAAATATATGCACCAAACATCACACACTTGACTTCATACAACAAACATTACTGGGTCAAGGGATTTAGCTCACTGGCAAGCATAAGGTCCTGAGTTCGATTCCCTGATATTGTGTGTGGTGGGAAATACACCAAAAACAACAGCAAACACTATTGGACATAAAAGACCACATAGCCATCAACACAATTATAGGGGGAGATCTCAATAACCCATTGTCACAGATAGATAAACAAAACAGAAAATCAACAAAATTCAGAGTTAACCCACATCATTGAAGAAATGGACTTATGTTCTACCCAACAATGAAATACACATTCTTTTAAGCAGCACACAGAACTTTCTCCAGAGTAGACCACATACTAGCAAATAAAAGATGCTTAAACAAATATACAAGAATAAAAATTCTCCCATGCATACTATCATATCATGTGCAATTGAACTAGAAATCAGTTATAAAGAAGTCACAGATATTATTCAGACATGCAGAGGTTAAACAATACATTCTTTAATAATCAGTGAGTTGCAGAAGAATTCAAGGGTGAAATCAGACAGTTTCTAGAATCAAATGATCATGCTAGTACAACATACTAGAATTTATGGTACACAGAGCATACACTCTTAAGAGGAAAGCTTTAATAGCTGGGATTGCTCACATCACAAAAACAGAGTGAGCCCAAATAACCTTTCACATCCTGAGTTTGATTTCACTGAAGAAAGATAGCACTCCTGACTAATGGTTAAACATTCAAACACACACACATACTTACATGCATAAACATATACACACATATAAGACATATTGTACATATACTCATACATGTACAACTTGTATGAACAGAAAATATACACACTCATACATATACACAACATGTCTGTACACATGTATGCATAGACACATGCACACATACACAAACTCAGGTATACACATATTGTGCATAAATACACTAATATAAAAACATGTGCATGTACATAAAAGAATTTAAAAATTCATATCACAGTGACATATGTGCACCCATGTTCATAGCAGCTCAGTTTGTGATAGCTAAATCTTGGAGACAACCCAAATGCCCATCAACTGGAGACCGGATAAAGAAGATGTGGTTTTTCTATAAAGTGGAGTATTATTCTGGCATAAAGAATGGTAGGTTTTTATATTCAAATGGATGTACTCTGTTTGAGGACATACTCATAAGTAAATGAATAGATCACAGATCTGTAAATATGGTATCTTTTCTCTGGTATGAGAAACTGAAGATGTAAATAAGCTCTAGAATATATGAGAGATTTTGTGAAATTGAAAATATTCAAAGGAAAATGGGGTGTAGGGGTAACAAGTAGAAGAAAAAATATGATGGTAATAAAAAAGAAACAAAGCTTATGTATATGGGGGGGTTGTAGGGTAGGTGAGGGGATGGGAAAAAATGAGAATTAAATTGTGTCATATACTGGTACAAATTCTCAATATTGTGTGTGATAGTAATGTGTATATATAATACATCAATAAAGATTCAAATAAAAACATGCACATACTCTCACATGTGTGTATTCATGTGTGTGCATATATATATTAATATATATATGCACACACACACACACACACATATATATATATATACAGACGCATGGACACAAAATTTTCTTTCCTATGTAACTAATTGGTCATGCTTAGACTCCAAATTTCTCAATTTACATACAATATTAAACTTTCAAATTTCACACACATATACAAATATTTTCAATCCAGTAATGGCTGGACCAGTTTGTAATTGGTTGCTTATAAAATGTAAGTAGCTGGCACTTTGGATAATCACAGCCCCTTATCACCTTCTCTTTCCTCATAGATGTGCTGCCAAAGTGAGCACCACCTTCTCATCCCTTGTACCACCCCTGGGTGGCTCTCCCCTGCCACTGTCTGACAGCCAGTGAGCTAGTTTATGCCCACTGCATGCCTGCTGTGACTGAGACTGTGTTGGGCACTGGACAAGTTAAAACACTCAACAAGAAAAATCTCATCCCCGTTCTTTTAACGTTTTTAGGTACAATTGCATACTAGGTTGTAAATATAGAATTTGAAAAAAAAACTGGAAAGAAATCTGTGCAACATCTTGTGCATGTTAGCCTTTACTGTGATGAAAATCTTCCCAGAAATCCTTACTGTAAAGCAAAGACTTGGTTTCCTAGCTCTTCCTTGGTAAATCATGAGGCGTAGAATGTTTTTCTTGTAATACTAACAGCTTCTAAATTGAATATTTTATTCTGTTACAATTAAGAAATTAGATATTTGTAAATCTTGCTAAGCCCTTAAATACACTGGAACATCAAGGGATAATTAGGTCAATAAAAATTTAAAAAACCAAAAATGAAAAATGTTAACATTATCTGGATTATAGGAACCAGAAAGTACAATTAGCCATAGTGGAAATAAAATATGTAAGATGATTGTTACTGTTCAAAGAGATTATTAAGCAAAAAGGTACAAAGCCATAGATGGCATAAAGCACATTTGCTTTTTAAAAACTATTTTATTATAATAGCTATGGTATGTTAGCTTATGTGTGGTATTTTATTAATAGTAGCAATAGCAGGTGAGGCCTTAGATACAAGGAACAAAATTCAACAAAGGTTTATTTCCATTGTTTCATTTTGTAACAGCTGTGACTTTCCTAAAAGATCTTTGAAACCATGTTATGATAATTAAGTTGTGACAATTCGGACAAATCCTGAGGAAGTGCTAAGGAGAACTTTGTACATTCTATAAACCACCTCATCCATTCATTGTCCCAGGGATAGTTAGGATTAAATCCTTATCTTACATGAGATAGTAATTTTATTAGACAAACAACATATAATTTCATAACAAGCTAAAACAAAGGCAGTAATTATATTAACAAGTGGTGCTTTAGTTAGGCGGAGTTGGGCAACATTATTGGAGTGTGATGTTCCGGATGGCTGTGTGGTGGAAATACATAGTGGGCTTTGAGCCAGGTCCAGGAAAACATGCTTCGAGGAATAAGAACAGAGGGATGGAGAGTTTGGTGAGATGAAGGCACAGTGTAAACTAAAGTTGGAGGCAGAAGGCATATGAGGACTAGTGGATTAATCTCCTGGAGTGGAAGAGGTATGTTGGAATTCAGAAATTTAGAAAAGAAATTATAAATCAGATAATAACACATTATGGAGGAATTTGATCAGCTGGAGAAGGTACTTCGTTCCTGTTGCTAGACTGACAGTTCAAATCCCTTTCCTGTCTTAGGAATGGAAAGAGTATCTTATGATAATGACGATTTTAGGGGTTTTCAATAACCATCTCCAAAACATGAGGAGCCCTAGAAATTGCAATATTTTCTCAACTTCTTTAGATACTCCAGTCCATGGACCAAAATAGGGGGGATACTACAGTAGACTATGGAGGAAATGCAGGAAATTTTGGAGATAGAAGTTGAAATTAGGCTTAATTTTGCAGAAGTGAATATTCATGGTGACTTTTTTTTTTTTTTGAGGCAGGGTCTCACTTTGTAGTTCAGGCTGGCCCTGAGCTCACTATGTAGCCCAGGCAAGCCTCGAACTCAGCAATCCTCCTGCCTCTGCCTCCTGAGTTCTGGGATTACAGGCGCGAGCTACTATTTGAGAAATGTGGTTTAGAAGGTGATCTATAAGTTGTCTGCTTTAATTAAGCTTCTCCAATAATTACTCATCAGGCGTTTTTGCAAGGCACTGCATTTGTTCCAGACACTTCCAACTTTAGTGCCCATCAGAATTGCCTGGGATTCTTAAGGAACCAGAAATCAGACCTGTTACCTCCAGGCTGGAGAGGTGGACCCAGACATCATGGCTTTCAAATCTTCCTGGATGTTTCCACTTAGCCAGTGCTGAAGCCTCCACATTGGAGGAAACAGCTGCTTTTCTCTTGAAAACTTACAGTCTTGCAGGAGAAATTAAACATCTACAGATAAGGGCATATATTATCCTGCAGCAAAATGTAGTCATAGCAGAGTGGTAGGTATTCTAAATACTATTTTGTGACATGTGGTAGACTTCCTCTCAGTCAAGTTACTTGTCTGGTCAAAGAGGGGAAAAGGGAATCTAAATATAAGAAGGAAGAACTAACCTCCTCCTTCTTTGAGGTCTGAGTCACATTCAGCAGGTACTCTGCAGGCCCTTACGCCCTCTGTCTGCTTTCTCCTTTCTGTTCTTACCATCTTAATGAATCCAAACCTCCATTTACTCTTACCTATTATGTTTACAGGGGACAGGGCTGGAGAAAATGCTGCACTTGGGTGGACTGGTCTTAAGTTGCACTCATTACTGTCCATGTTAAGTAGTGTTGCTATGCTGTGTGGACGTCAGCCTTTTAAGACCTGAGCCAGATCTTATCATTTCTGTGCTGAAAATCCTAGGGTGACTCCAAAGTTAACTTGGAGTAGTCCTTCTTGCAGGGGGAGTGAAGGTGTAACAGTTCTCTCCCCTGGGCCCCACAGCTCCTCTAAACCCAAGAGGCTCCCTCCCAGAAACTGGCATTGATTCTTCCTTCTTCCTGGAATGTATCTGCAGGGCTGACTAGTTCCCTCTCCCTCACTTCTTGCCAGTCTTGTGCAGGCATCTGTCTGTCCCGGTGGCCCACACTGATTACTCAGAGTCACAACCCCCTCCTGACATTTCTGTTCCCTTCTCTGCTTTACCATTCTGATACACTCCTTTCTTCTAACATACTATGTCATTTGCTTATTACTGTACTTATTATCTTTACTAAATTAAAGTGCTTAAGGCAGAAACTTCTTTCCTGTTGGATCACATGTGTATCCCCAGGGCCAGAGTGGCAGGTGACGGCCAGTAAGGCCGTACCTAGGATTTATGGGACAAACGGATGAATGGATCAAGGAATTGCTCCCTCTGCAGCTGCCTGATGTCTGGACTCGAAGCTCTGAAGGAGGAAACGTCAAGGGATCAGAAGGGGCTTCCTGGGGCTTCAGTTGCTCGCCTGAGTGAGCTGGCTGGCAGTGAGCTCAGAATGGTCTGATATTTTGTTTGTTTGTTTGTTTTGGTACCAGGGATCTAACTCTGGACCTTGCATTTTTGAGGCAGGTGCCAGAACCACTCTAGTAAGATTTTTTTTTTATGAACACCTAGAAGTACCTAGAGAAATTTCCTGGTTTGCAGGACATGAGTAGGTTAAGGAATAAGGACTATGTGAGGTAAATTGCTATAAGAGTTCGAATGATCAAAGGTAAGGTGGGGGGACCCACTTGTGCAGGAAGTATTGCAGTGAAGGCAGGTGGACAAGAAAACCCCCAGGTGGCTGATACTGAAGACCGGGGCTGGAGCAAAGTCAGACGAATCCCAGTAGCTTGTGTAACAATGGTATCTGAGCAGGGATCCAGAGTTGCAACTGAAGACTTTTGGCTCAATGTTTGGTTTTGCCAGTTAGCATCTGTGTCCTCACCAGCAACATGTCCCTCCCTTGCTTCTTGGTTTTCTCATCTTTAAGACAAGAATAATAATTCTACTTTCCTCATAAGGGTTTTACCAGGATTAAAAAGTCACTATGTAAATAATTTAGGATAACGCTGGATATCCTGTAAATACTCAATAGTTGTAGGCCAAAAGCATTGACAGGAGGATGTATGTGCCTCAGATATAAAAGACCCAGATCAATTTAGTCTTAATCCATTTCATTTTTCTCTTTTATTCCTTTCATTCTGTGGTGCTCTTGTAGACTCAGTTAAAAATCAATGTCTAGGAAAGCAGAGCCAAGAAAGCAAAGGATGTGGGTGGGGAAAGACTAGCTTGTGAGCTACAGTCTATTTTGGAGCTCTCAATATAATTTCCCCTTTCTGACTCCCAGAGGTACTTTTTAGAATCAGCATTGCTTTAGATTTGTCTTAGAGAGGTCCAGAGAGTGGTAGGACTCACCATAAAGTCTCTGAGAATAAGAGAATAGACAGAATTTGATGAGAGAGACAGAGGGAGGATGAAACAAATAGAATAGGCAAAAATGATTTGGAGGATTTGAGACTTCATGACTCAGTGTGATGCCTGTTGACACATATTTGCATACATGTTGAGATTCAGATGGGTGACACAAAAGAGTCAGAGTTGGTAGATGCTAAGAAGCTAGACTTGGACAGAGAGAACAGAGCAGAGGCTAAGTTTCTTGACCATTCTCCTTGCTTCTAAGCTTTTAACCCTCTAATCTATCCCATGGTACATCCAGCTCATCTTTGCAAGCACAAATCTGGTCAGGTCACACCCTGTTTATCTAGAAAAAGTAATAGTCTCTCTGGCTTGTTTGGTGGATTATTTGCAGTTTCTGGCATGAGCAGTAGGAATGAGTATGAATTTTCCATTTCTTGCCTTCCTCAGATGAAGTACAGATTACTTGTCAACATGATGAATGTGAATGAATAGAATCACAGTGCTGAGGTAGGTAGTTATGAGGATCAAAAGAACTGAAGTAACTGAGATGATAATGAACTGAGATAAATTCTATTGTTTGTAGCTCCCCCAATATAAGTCAGTGGTTTAGGAGAACAAACATTGTCTGGTCTTTGACCGTGGCAGAGTCCAACCCAGTGTTATTTAGGTCATGGGAGGAGCTGAATCTCAGTGTTTAATAGTATCTGAAGAAAGTTTTATGTATGTACCCATCTACCTTCAAACTTTAGTTCAGATCTATGCTTTGCTTCCTACTTGAGCTCCACTCTGTTCATTCCTTCCTGATATGCTGAAGCAAACAATCAGACAACCTTTTCCAAATGTCTTACTTTGCCCAAAGATAGCATAGATCAGCACTGAGCCTCCAAAGCTTACACACCAGCTTCATTACCCATCAGGATGCTTCACCTTAAATATCTGCCAGAGGTGACTCATGTTCAGATTTTGTCTACACTGACTGGAATTCCTGGTGGTCATGATAAGCTTTGAACAATTCTGTCCATAAGTTATCTGACTGGAACCTAGATGAGACATTTAGAGATATTTCTGGTGAAGGAAGAAACTATAGAATTGAAATATAGAAGGGTCATTAAAATTTTTCCAAAGCAACATCACACAGGTACACTCAGACATAGAAACAGATGCACACAGACACACACACAGATGCACATGTGCACACACACACACACAGTGGAATAACAATCTTGAGAAAAAACTATCTGGTAAACATTCCTGGTGTGTACATGTACCACCGCTCCATGATGAATGGAATCATTATGTATTACAAACATATACTAATAAAAATTATAAAAATTCTTGTTCTGTAAGCATGAAAATAGGACTTGCTATCCCCTCAATAAAGGAGGAACTAAACTGTGTCTAGAGACATAAAGTTACTATTCTACGAGAAGTAAAATTTTCATCTGTCAACATTTGTGTGATTTTTTTTTTTGAGGCAGGGTCTTGCTTTGTAGTTCAGGCTGGCCCTGAGCTCACTATGTAGCCCAGGCAAGCCTCGAACTCAGCAATCCTCCTGCCTCTGCCTCCCAAGTACTGGGATTACAGGCATGAGCCACCATGCCCGGCTATGTGATTTTTTTAATGGCTTTTAAATTATAAAAAGCAAGTATAAGCTTGTATTTATATTACACTAAAACAACTATGGACAAGACAATGGAAATCTATACAAAATGAGATCAGTTGTTATGGTTGGACAATGAGAATACTTTTTCTTTTCCTTATATATTTATATGTATTCTATCATTTTGCTTATTCATTATTCTTATATCAAACTTATAAAAATGTGTAAGCCAGGGTTGGTTTTTTTTTTGAGACTGGGTCTCACTTTGTAGTTCAGGCTGCCCCTGAGTTCACTATGTAGTCCAGGCAAGGCTTGAACTCAGCAATCCTTCTGCCTTTGCCTCCTGAGTGCTGGGATTAGAGGAGTGAGCCACCATTCCTGTTACTGTGGTATGTGGTACTGGGGATCAAACTCGGGCCCTTGCTCTTGTGAGGCAGGCGCCAGAACCACTGAACTAATCCCTGGCTGTAAAAGTCAGTTGTATACTTTCTTTTTCTGTTTGAAAACAGTTAAAGTAAAAAAAAAAAAAAAAGAGATACCAATTTACAATAAATGGTTTGATACTCAAAGCAATGGTCAAAAAATGCAGTTCTTAGTTTATTTAGGGAAGCAAGCAAGCATTTCTTACCCGCTCCTAGCCTACTTTTTAAATCAATATAGCTACTGTTGGGATTAAGTTTATAATTTAGTATAAGCCAACGGGTCATATAAAGAAAGGTTAGTTTTAAAAGGAACTATAGCACAAGAGAAATTTTAGCCAATTCTTAGAAGAAATCAAACTACATTCTCACATTCTGGAAAAAAGCATTTTCTATACATTCTACACCATGCAGCAGATTGGCATTTTTCCCTATCACTTAGGCTGTGCAATAGATCATTATCACTTTGTCTATACAACTTAGTCTTTAGGTATGATCTTCCCTTGTTGCGCCTTCTATTGCCCGGAGATCCATAAAATCAGAGGAGCTGACAGGTTAAGCATTTTGTTTTTATTATTTTCCCAAGTCATTTAACAGCACGGTTGGTCCTAGTACAGTGCAATTGTTCGTAAAGGTTATTGTGTGTAGTCTTGATATGGAAAATTTCAAATAGAGAAAAGGCTGCAGTTTTTAGATAACAAGCCATCCATACCAAACAGAATGTGAAGTAACCTTAGAATCAATGTTCCTGTTAATGTCTAATTAGATGATGAAATACTGTGTCTTTAATTTTATTATTTCTGTAGTTTGTTCCTCAGAGTTTTATATGCTGGTAACTTGGTCCCCAGCATGATGGGTCCTAGTGAGAGGTAACTAAATTATGGGTGCTCCACATTCACAAATGGGTTATTCCTGTCTTATGAGCATGAATCAAGTCTTGTGTATGTGCATAGTCTTTACAAAAGTGTGTGGTAAAGCAAGATCATCTCACTTGATTGGCCCTTTGGCATGTGACCTGTTCTCCTTATGCTTTTTTTTTTTTTTTTTTTGAGACAGGATCTCACTCTCTAGTTCAGGCTGGCCCTGAGCTCACTATGTAGCCCAGGCAAACTTTGAATTCAGCAATCCTCCTGCCTCTGCCTCTGCCTCTGCCTCTGCCTCTGCCTCCTGAGTGCTGTGATTATAGGTTTGAGCCACCACGCCCGGCACTGTAGTATGTGGTACTGATTGCCGGTGGGTGTGAGTCATCATGCCTGGTATTGTATTTGGTTACGGGGATAGAGCCAGGAACCTTGCCCTTGCTAGGCAGGCCTAGAACCAGTGAACTATATCTCCAGAACCTCACTTTTTGCTTTTGTACTGTGTTGTAATGTGGCAAGGGAGGCCCTTGTCAGGAATCTGTGCCATTCTGTGTGTATCTTACAGCCTCAGGAAGTTAAAAGCATGAACCAAACAAACCTCTTTCAAATTATCTACCCTTAGGTATTTTGTTATAGCAACACAAAATTAAGACTGATTATATTTCTGACAAAAATTATATTTACTTTTGTGTTTAATTTTAACTCCTTTGGAAGTGAACACTAAGGTAAAAATTAAAAGCTTTTAAATTAGCCTTTAGAAAAGTAGATGAAAATAAATGTGTTCTATTGGTATTTAGAAAGCAGAACATACATTCCAAGTTAGAGGAAGTATATTGCCTTTCTCTTTTAATACATCTGAAATTCCTATGCTCTGATATTTCTTAAGTAACAAGTAACAAATGTTCAGTCTATTTAGGTGCTGAATCAAATAAAGGTCAAGTCAAAATTTTTTAGTTTTATTCTAAATTGGCTGTAAACTTAAGTATCTGAGAAGAATTGTACCAGACAGAGTAGATATTTTTCTCTTGGAATAATTCAACATGATTTATGAAAGTCTTCTTGGCTCTCAGTTAATTAAAATAAAAGAACTTCTCATCTTCATTGTAAACTTAAAAATCATGCATAATAACTGTACATATTTATGGGTAAACTTTCAACAAATAATTTTTATTTTACTTTGTGTTAATCTTTGCTCTTAGTCTACTGAAAGTAGTCACTTCACTCTGTATTCCTATTTCCTTTTTGCTTTGGTTACCTTCTCTTTGCTGAGGCGGTGACCAGTTGTTGGAAGCGTGGGTGGAAGGGCTCTTCCATCAGTATGCACTGGTGGAAGCATGTCCTGAAAAGAATTTGAATTCAAAATTGAATCCCTTTGGGATAATAGGCAGAACTAAACTGGAAGAGAATAAAATATTGTGAAATAATTTGAGATTTCGCTATTATAGTCTTGGTGAAAATATTGTAATGAAGATTCTCAAAGTAAAAAGAAGAAAGTAGACAATAATGTGAATTTATTCTCAAAAGACAGTGCACTAATTCTCTAAGGAAACAGAAATAAAACAGCACTTAAAGTGGCATAGATGTCTAAGCAGGAAGATGCCCACAGGGCAAGTTATACAAACAGCGGTGTTTAGGGGTCCTTTACACACACAAGGTAACGTGCTTCTGGCCTAACTCAGTTCTGAGACTGGGGATGGTGTATTAATGGGGCAACACGGTAAGAGACAGACAGAACACTCCCATCTAGACAGCGGAATGCATCGAGAGCTGACCTTCACCCCTCATCTCTTCTCTTTCCCTCTGGCCACCATCTGTATGTGGTGAGTGAAAAACTTACTGGATACTGAGCTCTGGAGCATGTCATTTGGATTTCATGGATCAAAGAAAGCTAATTCCTCCTTCACTTTCTCTCTCCTAAGCAGAGTATGCATTTACTCTTCCTCCCCCACCCCAGCCTTCTTTTGATTTGTTTTCTTGTTTATTTTTTAAGTTTTAGATGCACATCTGAGACAACTCACACAATCACACGGAAGCAAAGCACTGCTGAAACACCTCCCTATAAAATCTTCTCCAAGGCAACGTAAACAAGGTCTTTATGTCACAGAGTTAAACGGCAAAGTTCTTGCAAACAAGGAAAAAAGTGAAACAGAGCTTTTGTAAATGGGCATGGGAGGTGGAAGGGAACCAAAACAAAACAAACAAACATAAACAAGAATTAAGATGTGTTACGTACCTGTACAAATCTTCGCGGTCAATGATTAATGGGACCATTACATACTGCAAATATGTACTAAGAAAAATAGCTAAGTTTCTTAAAGAAAGACAAATGGCATCTTCAGGGACCAGGAAGACTTGCTGTAGTGCCTCTCTGCCCAGTTCCAGGGAGAATACAGAACATTTGGGTATCAGATGACCTCCACCTAGAATGGTTGTCTCTACGTAGCCTAACTGTGGCAGGCCTGCTGTGGCCAGAGCACACACCTTTTTCTTTGTCCTTCTTCATTTCCTCTCTCTGGCCAGCTCTGTTAACTTCTGAGAGATGCCTTCCTGACTGTCCTGGCTCTGGAAGCTGACAGATTCTGCAGTGCCAGTTCTTAAAGAAGCAAGGACCTGTCTCTCATTGGCTTCTCTCCTTTAAAGTCCAGATGGGTTTTTTTCTTACTTAAGATGACAAAATTTGGTAACATTGAAGAAACCAAAATTTTTTAGCTGATTTGTGCTAGTTAGTATAAACTTGTGGTAGGTAGTATCTAGATTAAATATAGTCATAAGGATTTTTATATGTAAACTACAAAAAAATACTACATGCTAATTTCATGGGGTTGAAACATATTTCTATATTAAGCCTAAATTCATATATATGAACATATGTGACTCTGTATATGTTTTTTTTCTTGTCTACCTGACTTATCAGTTTAAGACCAGTATTTGACACAGTACTTTAGAGAAGGCTTTGCACACAGACATTTTCTATGTGCATCTGTTGCTGTGGGGCCATCCTGGCATTTGTAAGGTGTGTAGCAGTACCTTTTGTTGCTAGATGCCAGATAGCATGACCTCCATGTAACCCAAGTTGTGATAACCAAAAATGTCTCTAGACTTTACCAAATATCTCAATGGAAAATTTTTTTTTTTTTTGGAGACACGGTCTCGCTTTGTAGTTCAGGCTGGCCCTGAGCTCACTATGGAGCCCAGGCAAGCTGCCGTGAACTCAGCAATCCTCCTGTCTCTGCCTCCCAAGTGCTGGGATTACAGGCGTGAGCCACCACGCCCAGCACTGTGGTATGTGGTATTGATTGCTGGTGGGCATGACTCACCACGCCCAGCATTCTGTGTGGTTACCAGGATCAAACTCAGGACCTTGCACTTGTGAAGCAGGCGCTGGAACCACTGAGCTAAATCTCTGGCCGTGGAATAAAATCTTTTGAAGTCTAGAACCACTGATGTGCAATGATTATACTTATAGCATATTATCCATGTAGAGATATTCCTCATTTAACTACCCCTTCTGTTCCTGTGACTAGGTCGTTAAATGCATTTGTTGCTGAATGAGAAATTGTATATAATATGTATATCACAATATTCAGAACAAAGAAATGATCAAAGGAAACTCCAACTTGATGACTTTGCTTTTATTTGCATAATTTACATGCAATACTGTAATGTATAGCAATATAAAACTACAGTGCTATACAGTACAATTAAGAAAAATTGCAAGATACATAAACAAGGTGTACTGCACATAAAAACACACCAAGGAGCTGGGCGTGGTATCTCACGCCTGTAATCCCAGCACTCGGAAGGCAGAGACAGGAGGATTGCTGAGTTCGAAGCTTGCCTCGGCTACAGAGTGAGCTCAGAGCCAGCCTGAACTACAAAGCGAGACCCTGTCTCAAAAAAAAAAAAAGACACCAAGGATCTATAAACAACATGTACAGAATAGTATAGAGACAGTAAAGATAGATCGTAAGTCTGAGCAACATGCTTTAGTTATAAATTGAACAGTCATTAAACATATAGGTCATTAATTGAGGAATATCTGTATTCTAAGAGTTTTTATTGTGTATATTTTCTTGTGTTTAGTGTCTAAAGGACTATCTTTTTCATATCACTACTGAATTATCTTTGACTTTTTTATTCAATGCCATACTATTTTTTATTAATATTCTTTCTTTTTGTACCTTCCTGATAAATTCTTTCCCCTCCATTTATTTCCAGTCTTTACTGTTTTTATTTTAACATATTCAAACTACCACCTTTACCTCAGATTTTTGCTGATCTAGTAAACATGAGTCTGCCTTCCTAATACTTTTTTCCTCAGCAAAGGTAGTATGTTGTTAACAGAGAGGGCAGTGCCTTCGTTTGGGCTCCTATATCAAAATACCATACAGAGACTAGGTGGTTTGTAATGAGCAAAAGATGTATTTTTCACTGTGCTCGAGGCTATACATGAGATAAGTTTGTCAGCCTGGTCAGGTTCTGGTGAGATGACCTTCTGGTTACAATGACCAGCTGGCTCTGTGTCCTCACCTGGAGAAGGCAGGCTCAGGAGAGCCCTAGGGGTCTCTTCATAAGGGCACTAATCCTACCCTTATGAGCCAATCACCACCAAAGGCCCCACTTCCTAACACCATAACACTGGAGTCCGGGCTTATAGGTGAATGATGGGGGTCATAAACATTCAGTACGTCACATCCCACTGTATCTGTGTACTGGTATTCAGATTACTCCTTTAAAAAAAATGAGAAATTTTATTAGTACATGCTTGCAGTACATAAAGATTACATTTATCATTGGAAGTTAAAAAACATTGAGAATCTTGTTTCCCACAATTATCCGCACGTAACCAATGTACTTGTTGGACTTTAAGAAGGAAGTAAGTGTAGCACTTTTTCCAATTGATCCTTTGCAAAATTTGGTGCTGCTGAGGAGAAAACAAATTCTTCCAGCCCAAACTACTCAAGACACTTGATTTTTGAATCAGTTTTCATGGATCAGGTGGGTCTGATGTGTCTTATGCATGTTCAGCATGTCACTTTTATTGCTCCTGGATCTGAGCACATGTCTTAAAGCATCCAAAAATGCAGGCTCTAGAGAGGATCCCAGCTTCCTTGCGCTGAAAAGACTTTTCAAAAGCTCCTTTTGTTTCTAGAATGTGTCAGAGGGAGTGTTCTTTGTAAACAAACATTCAGTACCCTTGAGAAGAGACAGAAGGTTACAGTTGAACATCTACTATCTCTTAAGATGAGGGACAAATTCCTAAGGCAGAATTGCCTTACAGACTTGAAATTTAAAGAGAATGGTAAAGATTTGAGTAATTTCCTGCTGGGTATTAGATTGGAGGTCTCACCCGAAGGGTCCATCCCTCTGCCAGTGCTGGCTGCCTCCTCCTCATCTGTCATCTCGCTCTGTTGTCACCTACACAAAGCCACTCGTTCTCCTCTGCAGGCGGTGCGGATGGCTTCCTCTTCTTGTCCCCCAGCCCTTTGTGCTGACTATATTTAGAACCAAATAGTTCCCTAATGATTTGTTTACCTATCTGTCTCTCCTGACGAGGTCCTTGCAGCCACGGTCCTGCCTTCTCCTCGTTTTCATACACCCATCTCCTTCTGTTGAATACATTTTTGGGTCTTTTTTCCCATCATTCTGAACTCCTCGCAGCGATTTCCACTGTCATTAGCAAACTTCTGTACGTTGACATGCTGGCCAGACGCTTACAAGCTCTCCTCCTAAGCTGGGCTCTCCGTCTGCTCTCTTTGTTGCTGATGTTCCCTTCGCTTGAAAGTATGATCCTGAGCACCAGACCACCCCGTTTCCTGTTCTGGGGTAACTTTCTCTCGTTGTTAAGATACACACCCTTAGCTGCTGCGAAAGCGTCCCACGCACTTCCCAGCCGCTGTGATCGCCGCTCGCCTGACCGCGCGGCCCGCGGACCGAAGGACGCGGAGCTGACGCTGCTTTCCCTCCCCGGGCGGGGCTGCTGCGCGGTCAGTGCTGAATTATGGTTCGTACTAACCGCATGTAACATAGTGCAGATTTTGTGATAAAATAGAAAGAGTACATAACCTGACAATTTTTTTTTCAGTTTTTATTCAAGTTCTACTATGTAGAGATAAGAGAAAAAGAAAATATAAAACTCTGCCTAAGCTTAAGACTATTTTAGAGTAAAAGAAAATGTAGATATAAATGAAGAAAAACAGGTTCCTGGCAGGAAACTGGACCCAGAGTGCAAGGAAAGTGAGGAAGATGGGCAAGTCGGCTTAGCAGCCAGGCAGGGACCTCACTAATGGAAGACACACGGACAGGGGACACTGAGTCTTCCTTACCACGACAGGATCATGCAGGAAGCAGGCAGGTCTCTACCCCGGCAGGTGGGCGGCAGCAGGATTCTCAAGAAAGAAAAGGCAGAAAGAACTGGTGTCTGATGTGAAGCAAAGACATCAGATACCATTTTGAATTAAGCCCCTAGGCAGTGTGCTGTCACCGTGGCGCCTGACTGCACGCCAGCGATGGTGAAGTTCGCGATTGGCAGCGCTGTGGACCGAGGGGATGCGCGAGCGGCCTGCAGGGCTCGTTCTAGGCGCTACGCCGCCCACCGTGTGAAAAGCAGCATATCATTTCAAAGTCTTCAACTTTCCAGATTGAGCTGTGGGCCATGCATGTTTCTGTTGCTGTCACAGAGAACCTGTCCCAAGCTCACTCCAGCTTCCGGAGGCTTCCCTGCTCTTTAAGTTGTGAGCACGTCTTCCACTTACATCCTTTTGGGTCCTTTTTCCAGAACTCCCCTCTCCCCTCTGGGGAAAGTAGACTCTCCAGCCCGCTCTGTCTCCGGGTTTCTTTTGAAAAAGACGTTAAGGATGAGTACGTTGGGCCCAGCTGGATAACCCAACACAGTCTTCCTGTTTCAGCTCCTCAGATTGGCATCCTTATTTCATCGGCAGCCATGTGTGGATTCTCAAGTGTGAATACTGACAGTTTTCGACTGATACCTCTATCATAGCATTTAGGCATTATATGCAAGCAATCTGTTTATGCATTTATCCCACTAATACATATGCTTCTATAGAGGATATATCTCATTCATATTCACATTTTCTAAACATAGACCAATGCCCAATCTGAAATAGATACTTGATAAAATGATATGAGATGGAACTCAGTGAACTTGATTTTGCAACAATTTTTTTTGTATCGTCCTTTTTTTAAACTTTAACAAATACCTTTCGACATCCAACTTGGTTTCCTTAAATATAACAATTTGTCATCTTACATATATTGAGTACTAAATGATTTTTTTTGTTTAGATAGATGGAAATTCACACAAGTAATTAAAGAACTTAAAATAAGATAATTATTTTCAGGTTTTTAAAAGGAGAATGCAGATCTGGGAAGTTTCATAATATTAATATCTGGGTTTTATTTCACATTCAAAAGGCAATCAGACATTATTTTCATGGGAAGCTTTGATTGTACTAACAGTAAAGAATTGACTTGTAAGATGTATAACCCATGAGTATAAATCAGTTATTGTTCATTGTGTGATGTTGTTATCTACATCACTCCAGATAATCCAATTTTAGTTGACACGTACTAGTATTTTATTGCTCTATTTTGTGAACTTGGCTATATGTAAACACTGTTCTGGGGGGTATCTGCTGCTTCAGTTTCCTCACTTTTTCTTCATTTGCTCTTCAATATATTCATCAGAGTGCAGAGAAGTTAACATTATCCTTTGACCACTGTCAGAGCATCCATGAAGAGTGAGTTTTTCAGGCAAGCTGTAGAGCAGGTCTTCTGATCAGCCCCCTCACCGGGTGCTTTTTAAGTGTGACACTTTTCAGGAATAGCATTTTCCTTTCTTCATACTCATACTTTCTCTTCCATTGTTTCTGTAATTGATTTTTCTGCTGCTAAAAATCGACAATCTTTTCCCACATTCCCTACCAATGTAGATTTCCATCTTTGGGGGGCAGAACAGGCACAGACCTGCCTCTAAATCACAGGCTTTGACTCCCGCAGGGAACCTAACGGTTTTCTGTGGGCCCAGTGAAAACACAGTGTCATTACTGCAAATTGAATTCCATTCTTAGAAGAAAGATTTACCTGTTCCCAGGAACGTGCTTCTGGTAGTACCAGTCTGTGTGCTGCGACTTGGTATGACCCAAAACTGGTCAATAGATCTGTCTAGAGAGTGAATATTTTTCATGCATCAGTTATTCTATCATTCTTAGTAATATTAACATTTTGGGAAAAATTTGGACTATTAGTACCTTGTTTTCTATGAAGTTAAAAGAGAATGTAGAAATATTCCTCTTTTCTGCTATTTCCCTCTATTTATTTGAAAGTGGTATATGAAAATATTGATTAAAAAGAAAAATATATTGGGGCCAGGGATTTAGCTCAAGTGGTACCATGCCTACTTTGGAAGCACAAGGGTGTGAGTTCAATCCTCAGTACCACACACAAAAAAACTATAGTAACACCAGCTAGAGGTTAGAATAAATATTTTATTGTCTGCTACTTCCAATTTTTATATACATGTAATATGTATGGAGGGCTTTTGTAAAGCATGCCTTTTTATTTTTAAATAACCAAATGGTATCATGTACTCAATCTGTCCTAGAATGAAGTCACTCTGGGGAAGGGGCTGTCTGAATAGTTTCTAGCATACTGTCTTTTCGCCATAAGCAAGTAGTCACTGGCTAACTGCTTTTGCCACTAAACACTAAACTGAACATGTAAAAAGGCTTTCAATACAAGCTAGTAAATCCACTAAAAAGTTTGAATAACTTACATTACTATAGCAGTGTAACACCTACCTTCTTGCCATCATTAAGAGTTAGTAATTGTTTTGTTTTTAATTTTGATAAATTTGTTGAGAGAAAAAGAATGGTTATCACTTTCATTTTTGCAATTTGTTGATAGCTGGTAGGGTTCAACATATTTTCACATTTCCAGGACATTCATCATTCTTCTTGTTGGTTTTCTATTATGGTCCTATGCCAATTTTTCTTTTTGAAGGTTTCAAATCAATCAAAACACAATCTTGTTGTTTCTGTTTTAACTTCTTACAATATTCTTGCTTTGTATTTTTACTTTGTTCATTTTTAATGTAGAGTATTTTTAAATGTAGAGAAATATATTTCATGGTTAAATTTTAAAAATTATCATTCTTGCCGGGCGTGGTGGCTCACGCCTGTAATCCCAGCACTTGGGAGGCAGAAACAGGAGGACTGCTGTGAGTTCAAGGCTTGCCTGGGCTCCATAGTAAGCTCAGGGCCAGCCTGACCTACAAACTGAGACCCTGTCTCAAAAAAAAATTATAATTCTTATTTTTTGTATAAATGTAGCATGTGGAGGTCTGCTTGTAAAGTCTTTCTCTGCTCCTTGAATGTATATTTACCTAAATGTTTTTTTTTTTGAGACAGGGTCTCTCTTTGTAGTTCAGACTGGCCCTGAGCTCACTATGTAGCCCAGGCAAGCCTAGAACTCAGCAATCCTGTCTCTGCCTCCCGAGTGCTGGGATTACAGGTGTGAGCCACCACACCTGGCCCTAAATGTTTTTTTTTTTTTGTAATTGTTTTTTTTACCTAAATAGTTTTCTAATTTTTTGGTATAAAAGATTTTGACATATTTGGAATTTATTTTACCACCAGAAGCTAGGAGAGAAGCAGACCACAGATTCTCCTTTGGAGCTTCCAGGAGAATCAAGCCAGCCAGCTTCCTGATTTCACATGCCCTAGAACTGTGAGAAAATATATTTCTTTCTTTTAAGCCACATAGCTTTTTGATCTTTGCAATGGCAACCTAGAAATCTAGTGCAGTGGGGTTCACACAGTGTTGTAAAAAATATTTCAAATGGTTGGCAGTAATTAAAAATCGGGAGACTTTATATAACCATTCAGATTCCTCTAAAGCTCCCAGAATGATGAGCCCTCCCACTATCCTTGGCTGGATCCCATACCTATTTATTCTCCATGCTTGCATGTTCCTCTTGCCTGTGAGTAAATAGGGACAGCTAACTTTTATATGTTTTCTTTTGGTTTCTTAATGGTACACTTGTCCCAGTATCTGACTAAGCAAACCAGCAAATCTCTGTAGTACGACGCTCTGCCTTTATCATCATTATGTGCTCATAGAACACTTCAGTCTATGTTGGGGCTTTCTGTACTGTCAGATTAGTCTATCTTCTGCATCAGGGCAGTGTAAGAATATCATGTGAAATCTTACTGGACAACTAGGTAACCACGATTCCTCTAGCATAGAAGTTCCATCAGAGTAGGTTTAAAAGAAGTAAATGTAGATTCTGCTTATCGACTTAGAAAAATGACTTCAGCCCTTACATGGGCCTTCCCACTTGAAATGCCAGCTATTAGTTTCTTACCTCATTACTTTCCAACTACCATTTCTTTTGTAAAAAAACTAAATAAAAATAACTCAAGATCCAATCTCATTATCATTGCATTTGTAAATGCCACTTGCTGGCTGAAAAATATGTGTGGCATTAGACAGTGGAAGGTATTTGTCAGTTTTGTAAGCTTCATTAAAATGTATGTGGAAGTCCTTCCTTTAGCAAAGTGTCACCTTCTTAAATTTTCTGTGTATAAAATGTGAACAGAAAAAGGAATATCTGAGAGTTATGTCTGTAGAATACTTATGGGTGTGCTTAAATTGATTCATGATGATATTCAGAGAAGCCTTTTACTGAATTTTTTGGTAATTTTAAGATTTTTATTTTATTTATAATTTATATAATTTATTTTATTTATAATTATTTTTAAGAAATAATTATAGATTCACAGGAAGTTTTGTAAAGAAATACATAGGCAAGTCCTGTGCACACTCCCCAGCTTCCTGCAGTGTGAACATTTTCTGTACTAAGTACTGTACGATACTTATACCAGGAAGTGACTGTTACTGCAATCCATTTGGCTCATGTGGATTTTACCATATATGGGCACTCATTTCTCTGCATGTGATAGATGGGTGTAGGTGTCAACTCGACGGGACTGAGGACTGGCAGAGAGTTGGCAAGACATTATCACATCGCCACTGCAGTCAGGACACTTAGCCCACCGTCACCACAGGGGTCCCTCGATGGACCATCCTTTCTCCCCATTTCTGACCCTGGTAATAGCTCAGCTATTCTCTGCTTACATAGTTTTGTCCTTCTCAGACTGTATTATACAGAAAATAACCTTTGGGATTGGCTGTTTTCACCCAAAACCAGTTCCTGAGGTTCTTTCAGAGAGTGTTCACGCCTTTTCATGCTGAGTCGCTTACGTGGCCTGGCTGAGCCAGTTTGTTTAATCATTCATGCATTGAAACCCATTTGGGTATTTTCCAATTTTGGCTTATTACAAATAAAGCTGTTGTGAACATTCTCATTCCAGTTCTTATGTGAAAATATGACCTTATTTTTGGGGGGATAAATGTTTAAGCTTGTATTTTGGGGATTATAGGGTAAGAACATTTTTAGTTTTGAGACAAACTGCCAAGCTATCCTCCAGAGTAGCTCCCTGAAAAGTTATTTATTTAAAGTAATCCTATCTTAGGTTTCCATCTCCTTAAAGCATTTTCATTTGTTCTGCTTAACCAGTGAATTATGTCTAAGAGGAAAGATAAATACAGACTGATAATATTTTGTTGTACAATTTCTTTGAAATTCAATCTCCATTTCCTCCTGCTCAGTTTATAGTTCTTAGCATTAACTTTTTCCATTACTGTTTATTCTTTTTTTAAATCATGAGTTGCCATCCATCTTTTAAAAAATCAGGTCCCAAACAATAGAACTGGAGGTGGAGATTCTTGTGCAAATGATTTCTTAATGTTTAGCCATTTATAGATAAAGCTGGACCGAGCAAGGCTTCATGGACATCTGCTTTTTCTCTTGGGCAAATGCACCTGCCGGGACTTATCTCACGTACATTTAACTTTATAGGAACTATTGAGTGACTGCACCATTGCGCGGTTCTCACCAGCGATGTAGGAGAGTGTCATTTGCTCCATCAACTTGTCAGTTCTTGGAATTGTCCTTGTCAGCACTTGTTTTTGTCCTCATTGTCTCATGGATATGTAATGCTATCTCATAGTGGTTTTTTTTAGTAGTGGTTTTAATTGGCATTTCTGTAGTGGCTAATGTCAGCCTTTTTTCTGTGTACTTACTATTACTCATGTAAACTTTGAACCCACGACCTTTGCATTGACCTATATTCTCAACCCCTTTTTTATTTTGATACAAATTCTAAGTTGCTGAGTTGCCCAGGCTTAGACGAAACTTCCAATCTTCACATAGACTCTCTAATGCTAATATGACTAATATGACTTGGAGAAGGATTTTTAGGAAGGTAATTAAAGTCAAGTGAGGCCAAGAGGACCGACGCTTACCTGATTCTTTTATTCTTGTTCTGTGTGAAAACACAGAATGAAGCCCAAGAGCCGTTACAGAGGACAAAGCAGCTGTCTGCAAGGCAGGAAAAGTGACCTCCTCTCCAGGAGCCAGGGTTTCTGGTATCTCGATCTGGGATTTTCAGTCTCCAGATGTGTGAGGAAATGCATGTCTGCGCTCAGGCCACCCAGTCTGTGGCGTTTTGTTGAGGCAGCCTGTGCAGAATAAGAAACTCACGTTGCCAGAGGGATCAGCCAGCCAGCGCCCCTCGTTCTTGTCCCTTTTCCTCTGAGCCCGGGCCTTAGTGCAGTGTTCCCTGGATTCTAGAGTTGTAATTACTGAGCTTGAAGGGAAGAAGTGGGCAGGAAGGGAGTGATGATGCTGGACAAGAAGACAATACTGACATTTAGATTTCCTTGGATTTCCGAAAGTGAGGAAGGAGTGAACTTAGGTAAACGTGAAAGACAAAAGAAAATTATTGTTTATTCTGGACGTGTGAAGAGGAACTCAGCCATTCATGGACGCACTGTCCCGCGCAGGCTTTTCTGCGATGTTCCACAGTCAGTAACGCAAGTCTTCTGTCTGGATGGCTTTTCTGATTACCTAGAAACACACCCCAGACTGACCTTCGAGACTAGCCTTCCGTTTAGGAGACCGCTAATAAGCTCTCCTTAATAGTAAACTTGACTTAAAATTTTACTACCAGAGGGAAAGAGAGTACTTAATGCATGTTTTATTCAAAGAGCATAACATTTGTCTCTCTTTACACAGGGAAGGGTCTACAAAACAGGAAGTGTGTGGGTGGAAATGAGGAGGATGATGCCAGTAAAATGGAAAGGGAACAGAAAGTGGAGGTCAGAGAGGGGGCAGGAGACATCTCTGGAAATAAATTCCCTTGCTTTAAGACACCATCCAGCCTCACGCATGGAAATTTATTGGAACCTTACCACGTAAACATAAGTATATCCTATCTTCATAGGCAAGAACCGCAGCATTTTAGATGATGGCATAGAAAAGTGGGCTCATTTGATTTGTTGTTTGGTTCTCCTGGTTTTGGCTGGTGGGTTTCCCCATGGTCCACTCCCAGGTCTTGGATACACAGCACAATCAGGTATTTGAGGTCATTCACTGCCTGTTGGACAGAACTTGGGTTCCAGCTCAGTGATGCAAGATCCTCTTCCTCTCTGCCAGATCTCAACCCCTTTACTCTTCTTAGCTTTAGGCTCTGATTTTTTTTTAATTTCCAAGATGCCACATAAAAATCTATGAACACCGAAATGGTCATAAATACATATTTGAATGAATGACGAGGAAACAGAAACTTGCCAGTGAAAGCGGAGAATGAGGAATGGACACTAGACCATTGTGCTGGTGAGGAATTACTTATACCTCCTTCTGTGTGCATCCAGGACTCTTTCTGGTTTTTCATACTCAGACTTACCAAAGTCCTAAATTACTCACCATGGTAGGGTTGTTCGGAATTCGGTGCACACTGCCTTAGTGGTGTGGGAACCGGGAATGTTCTAGACCCTACTGGCTTACCGTTCTCTGATTTGGGTGGTCTTTAGTCCGGCGGGGCCGGGCCCCACAGCCAGCTGGCACAGCAATTGTTGTACTCGCGTGGATATGAGGGTACTTAGTGGTTGCTGCCCAGTATCCAGTGGCTGATTTCTTCATAGAAATGTTAAATACAGACTACTAATTGAACCACTCAGGGCCACCCTCCTAGACAGCTGCAGGGCTGAAAAGCTTTTTTTCTTGCAGTTACTAGGAAGCAAACTCAGCGTTTCTTTTTTCATGTAACATTTCCAAACCAGGTTTAGCTTCTTCCTGAGCCCACGCTTTGAATAAAAATAGCATACTTGCTGGTCCTCAGCAAACCCTCTCAGCCAGGCCCAGGAGGTGAGATTTTACATGTTGGCACCTCTCTCGGGTGAAGGATGTGCCCAGAAGGGTCTGCCAGGGAAGCAGGCGAGGCGTAGGGACAGTGTAAAACTGAACTTTGTTCCACTTCCAGTTAGGGGCTGTGTCACAGGTGATACTGGAGAACCAAAGGTCTAAATGCTTTTACAGTCAGCATTGCTGGGGCACCAAACAATGGGAGGGGGGGAGAGGGGCGAGGGGAGGGAGGTAGAGTTGCCGGGGCTCAGACAGGGCCAGTCAGGAGGAGGACGCAGGGGTGGGCAAGTGCTGGTTAAACGAGCAAGCAAACAAGACCAAACAAGAGGCACGGATAGGTACGTCCTTCTTTGTTACTCAGTGCCAGGTAGGTGTGTGGGGACAGGTGGCCCAGAAAACAGCTCGGGACACGTCTTAGAGATTCCCATTCGTCATTTCTCCTTGTTTTCCATGTATTTTGGCTGGAATTCAGCTGTGTACTCATAATAAAGCTATGGTGGGCCAGACTCGACACAGAGATCCTGGGGGAAAGTGTCTTCTTGATTATCTTATTCAATTAAGGTTTGCTGAGCACTCATCATTGTGTGGCGTTGTGGCCTCGGCACTGGCAAGATATAGGTAACATGCACTGAGAAACGTGCAGATCTGGCTTTACAGAACGATGAGTGAGGAAGTTTTCAAGCTGTGAAAGTCACTTTTTCTGACTGCAAAAAAAAAAAAAAAAAGAAAAGAAAGGAAGAAAGAAAGAAATAAGAAAATTCTGAAATCTGAAAAACGCTCCCTGCAAGAAATTCAAGTGATACAAAATACAAGTGGAGCCACTCCATAATAACTCTCCCCAGATATATCTACAGTTAACAGAGTATATATTTAGAACCCTTTTTATATAGACTACCTAAGCAACTCAGAAAGATTTTTAAAATCAATTAAGAAAACATAAAAGATTTAGAGGGCATGAATGTCTTGGCATTTCAGTGAAAGAAAATCTCAAAAGCATTCTCCAACTTGATTTTATTGTTTCATGAGAAATTATCTTATTTGCCAGAAATGTTACTAGTTAAGTGACAGCACGGAGAGGCATCTCCTGAGTCAGGTGTTGCCTGGAGCCGCACAGGGCTAAGAGTATGCCAGGCCCACTACCTTCATGCAGAACAGGTTTAGTGCAGCGCATGTGGTTTGTCTTTCTAGAGCACCGCTCCATCGAGCTTCACACCAAAGGGCTGAATTTCCCCGGACAATAAAGCAAGCACTTCATGTGAGAGCATCTGGTTTCCTGAAGGTCTGAGAGATGGATCGCAGCGTGGCAATCTGAGTGGAGAGCACTTATCTGAGGAGGAAATATGTTCACTCATCTGGCAAAACAATGTCCATGATACAATGAGCATGTTCAGATTCTTTCCCTCACTATCTATATTCATTCAGTAATTGTCTCTTGGAAACAGAAGCTCCAGGGCTTGGGATGTAGCTCCAGTGGGAGAACGCTTGCTTAGCATGTATAAGAACTGTGTTTAATTTCTAGCACTAGAAAAAACAACCGAACAAAACAAAACAAAACAAAAAACAGAAATAAATACACTAGAGTTCATTCCTTGAGGGGTATTTCTTGGTTGAATGTCAACAGCAGTAAACATGTCAAATTACCATCTGTAGTAACAACCTCAGGGATCAGTATGTGCCATTACTGGAGGATATAGTATATCTCAGGCCAAAAGAGCAGTGTGGATTTCACTGCTGGCCAGGTGCTGAATGTTAAGTATGTGTTGGGGGATAATCTGCAGAATAGCTGCATGTTTTTAGAACAACTTAATGGTAATAGGCAAAATGGTAGCAAATACAAGAAATAAAAACAGAGATAATACTGGTCAGACATCTTTGTTGGGAATGGTTCTGAAACAGAGGTTAGAGTTGGGCAGGAGATTTAGCTCAGTGGCACCGTGCCTGCTTTATAAGTACAAGGTTTAGTCCCCAGTTACACACACACACACACACACACACACACACACCCACCAATAGAAGTTAGAGTCCCACACACAGATAGACCACATCCAGATACATTTGCATTTCAGATAAATAACATTCACTCCCATTTCCCTCTCAGAATTAATTGCCTCTTCTATGCCCTCCCTGTGCTGCTCTGACTGCATGTTTTATCCCTAGTGCATTTAATCCACTGACTGCATTTTTATCCCTAGTGCTTTTTACTGTGCCTGGATTAATTCAGATGTTAAGTGGATTAATTCAGATGTTAAGTTGATGTTTATTGAATAAGTCAATGAAAGAATGACTGACATAGAAAATATACCCATACTTGAAAACACAACAGAGTGTGAAGTTGATTGTGAGTAGGACAGAAGGACAAAACCGGAACACTAGGTAGGACCAAAATACAAGCAAAAGACTGTAAAGACAAGTCCCAATTTTATCTCGTAGTCATTAGATACCAGTGTTAGTTTCTGAGCACAGAAGCTACATATTAACCTCAGTGTTTCAGAATAAACTTTCTAAAGGTAAAGGGAAGTGTTTAGAGAGGTGAGATTGGGGGTGTCTGCAGCAAGAGACATCAAGAAGGAAGGAGTATACTTTGAGCCTTATAACCTGAATTGAAAATGTGGGGGTTTCATGTGTGTGGTCTGTGGGCTTCAAGATTAATTAGTTCTGTTGTGTGACTGGAGGTACCAGTGATTGGGAGCACGGTTAGCCTAACATCTTCCCAGTACATCCCCACCAGGGGCAGGGCTGCCCCTGACTGTCAGGATCAACGTCACAGGAGGAGGAAGAGGCCACAGTGTCTCACTGAGATGAGGTCTGCCCTGGGAATGGTGCCGAAGGCAAGGGTGCTGTAGCAGTGATTGGTTAAAAGAAAACATCTACTGAGCCCTTAAAATGCAAATTATGTAAGCTAATGAGAACAGCTAGTAAGGCAGAGGGCAAACTATCTGTGAAAGAGGGGGAAAGGAGGAGAAGTATAGATTCACTGTCAGGAGAAAGGTGTTCAGATAGTGCGGCTGGTAGACACCTCACAGGTCCTCAGATTCCTTCCCACTTCCCCAGCTCCCAACCCCCTCTCCACACCCCCTCAACAAGAAAAAGGTCTGCAAAATCAGCTGCTGTCTGAAGTTCCTCTCATGGGAAGACAAGCCTTTGATTGGAAGAGTTTGCTGTGGAAAAACCTGGATGTGGATATTCGAAAACAACCCCATTCAAAATGTGTGCCTCTATCCTGTGGAGATAAGTTGTCAGGAACAAATCCAAGTGCAAAGGACCCGCCTCTCAGTCCCAAGGACATGTGTATGGATGGATCAGGTGTGTTCTTTGCCATGAATGCAATGGCACCAGCCCAGGGAATGAAGAGAACATGATGTTCCTGTCTTCTGTACCTGACAGCACAAACATTCCAGCTACCACAAACTTCCTTATTTTCTTCCGACAGCTCCTAAGGAAGTGAAAATTGCTTCCTCGTTCTGTAAAAAACTAACAAACTTGAAGACAGCTAAAAGCATTAGGGGAATGTACGTGAGGAGGAAGGAATGGGGAAAGGTATGTTTATGGTGATGGTTTAGCCAGAAATTTTGCATTTACCATTTTAAGCTCTACTGTTATAGGGACAGGAAGTTCTGATTGGTGTACATTAGGATGACCTAATAAAATATAGAACACTCAGTTAAATGTGAGGCTCAGTGAAACACCCATTAGTGTAGGATATACACATGTGTTTCACAGGATGAAAACATTGTCTTCCAGGATAGAGTGATGTTCTACCACAGGGCTTAGCAATAACAAACCACAGGCCAAATCCCACCCTTCTTCTGCTTTTGTAAATAAATCTATATGGTATTGCCAAACACCATGATTCTTTGTTTAGATATTGTGTATGGCTGTTTTTATACCTTGATAGGCACAGGCAGCTGTGTAAGAGAGTAGGCAGTTGTGAAGACCAAAGTATGGTCATTATTTTCTGATCTGGTAGAGGAGGAGGAGTTCTCTTAGTAAAGAAGTGAGAAGAGTATTCCTGACCCTGAGCATTACACATATAAAAAATTTTCCCTGAGCAGTGTAAAACTGTTCACAGCACTGTTTGGCTGCTGCAGTTGGATGCTTACAAAGAGATGATCTCTATACCACTAGAGAGCCTAGAAAATAGGAAATTCAAGGCTCCTACATTTTCCAGTGTTTGCTGCTATCATTCCTACCTGTTTGTTCATACTGCTGAATAATAGAGCAAATCCTCTGTACTTTATTATTGCCTTTTTCTTTCTTATGATTATAAATCCAAAACTTAAAAAGTAAAATTCCCTCCTGATACCATCCACTTCTACTTTCCTTCCCAGGCTACACCCCCCCCCCCAACTTGTCACTCCGTTTTGGTCACTTGCAAGTTTCATTGTGATCTGATCAACACTGTGGTTGCTCTGGTGAGTGGAAAGTTGGTATTGTTTTCGTCCCAAAGTTGCTGGAACCCAAAGCAGAGGAGGAAGATATGTAAAGCATAGTCCTAGTGGGCACTGAGTCTGTAGTTCTGTTGTTTCTTATCAGCTTTTAAGCTGTACTGGGAACAGCTGCATAAGGTTGTAAATCGTTGTTTTGTCCACTAAAAAATTGACATTGGGTATCATTAGGCATGCTCCTTGCTCCAGAAGGAATTAGCCCAGGCTGGGAATGTAGCTCAGTGCTACGGCATATGCAAATTTGAGCCAAATTTGTATAAATACCTCTTTGATAAAAATAGGGGTGAGTGGCCAAAAAAATAAAACAGCAACAAAAACTTACTGTAGAATATTTGTACTTAATTAATTTGTCATTTTAAAGTCAGAATCATTTGGACTTCTACAAAACCATTTGATTTTTCATTTAATGCAGTTACTCTATGAAAAGATTTATTTTCTGTTAGGCATTTGTGGCATATCCTTAACTGCTTGTTTACCTTAATTTTGAGCCCTGTGGTATCATTTAAAGAAGCTCTCAGAATATACTGGTAAAATAGTACAAGCAATTAAATATGGGGCATAAACAGATATCACCCGTCATAATATTAGCCTGAGTATGAGATTTCTTTCAGTGCTCTACACTTTGAAATGCTGTCAATGTCCGATTTTTCCTATGACCAAATTATAAAGGGCTGAATAGTATCTTAGTTTACTCAAAATCATTAAATCTAGTTTTAGTTCTAATAAAATTCACTGATATGATACTTTGGTGTAATAAATGCTTATGAAAATACAAAATACATAGCATTTCTATTTAATTACAACATTTTAATTAGAATTTTTTAAAAATCCACTGGTCAAACTAAATATCAGTCATCTTCACCTTTGCTTATTTTCTTCTTCCAGTCATATAATCATCCACTCTATTTCTGGCTCAGGGAGGCAGGATTAATGCTCCTGCCTTCAAGATGTTTTGCTTTACCTTTGCATAAATATTTCTTTGGGCAAGGATCATACTTTGGTAGCTTTGTTTACAATCCAGTAATACATAAGCATCTATTTTACATATGTGGCCAGAGGATTCTGTATTGAGGTCCATAGTTAGTGACTAAACATAACTTATAATTTGAAGGAGCCCATGCTTCAAACCTGACATTTTACCTGAGTACCCTGAGATTTGAGCCAAGATCATGTCTAATGGCTGGTTTTCATGGCTGTTCAGAAATGCGCCATCTAGTAAGCTGAAGTGTTCCTTGCTTTAAAAGGTACCAACTCACGCCGGGCATGGTGGCTCACGCCTGTCATCCCAGCACTCGGGAGGCAGAGACAGGAGGATTGCTGAGTTCCAGGCTTGCCTGGGCTACATAGTGAGCTCAGAGCCAGCCTGAACTACAAAGTGAGACCCTGTCTCAAAAAAAAAAAAAAAAAAAAAAAGGTACCAACTCAGGTCTTTCTTTCTCCACTCTTTATTCCTGGTTGTTCATCAGGCAGCCATCAGTTTTATAATTTCACTTCATATGGAGACAGAAGTGGCAATTCTTGGTTCAGTCCTGTGATTCATTTCATTATGATTGAACAAAGAACAGCAGGTTACAAAGCAGCACAGGTAACTTATTCAGAGTTTCATTGAGCATCCCCTGTGTAGAGGAGGGTGTGCAACTTATGCCCCCTTGACCTACAAGAGCTCTGCAGGGGCAATAAGTATTTATTAACTCCCTGATGTCTTTTCCAATTACTCATAAAGATCATGGTTGATTAAATGACTAGGCAAGACATGGAGTAAAAGTTGGCATGGGTCTAGGGAAAAAAGTACACTTAGTTTTCCAAAATAAATTTTTTATATGAACTGGTTTGCAAAGAATAGCAATGGTAATTGTAACTCACAAAGGAGAAGTGCCCTTTGAAGAACAGGCATAGTGTAGAAAAGAAACAAAAAAGAGGACACAGGATGGAAAAGTTCATATGGCAATGGTTTACACTAATTTTATGAGATAATACAATGTGTAGTTAGTACCTCTGAGGAGCAGGGTTTTAGGGATGGGAGGTCCTTTACAAAATAATTGAGTCAATCCCCTTATGTTGCAGGTAAGAAACATAAGTCACAGCCAATAAGTATATGTCAAAATGTGAACATTTTAAGCCACTAGGGAAATGCAAATCAACTACACTGAGATTCCATCTCACCCCAGTAAGAGTGAATGGCCTCAAGAATACAACAGTCAATTGGGGCAAGGATGTAAGCGGGAAAAGAATTCTCCACTACTGCTGGTGGAAATGTAAATTAGTTTAAGCACCATGGAGATCAGCATGCAGTTCAACTTCACTGGTCATTTGAGAGATGCAGATGAAAACAACAGTAAGATTTCATCTCACTCTACAGAGAATGATTGTTATTGCAGAATTAACCAGCAATAAATGCTGGTGAGGCTGTGGGGAGAAAGGAACCCTTCTCCACTGTTGTTGGGAATGTAGACTGGTGCAATCATGGTGGAGATCAGTGTGGAGAGTCCTCAGGAAACTAGGGTTAGAGGTCCCATTTGACCCTGCTATTAGGAATATACTCAAAAGAATTAAAAGAATCATATTGTAGAGACCTATGTGTGCCCATGTTCATAGCAACTCAGTTTGTGATAACTAAATCTTGGAAACAACCCAAATGCCCATCAACTAGAGATTGGATAAAGAAGATGTGGGTTTTTAATAAAATGGAGTATTACTCTGCCATAAAGAATGATGTTTGAGTTATTTATACTCAAATGGGCACACCTTGATGACACACCAATAAGTGAAATAAATAGATCACAGATATATAAATACCTCATCTTTTTTCTCTGGTATGAAAACCTGTAGTTGTAAATGAATTCTAGAATAAATGATAGGAAGTATTCAAAGGGAAAGTGGTAGGGGAAAGTAATGAGGGGAAAGAGTAAATATGGTTTAAAAAGAAAAAGAAAATATATAGGGAGTGAGGGGTTGTAGGGTGGTTAGGGATATGGGTTAAAATGAGAAATAACTCATGTCATATACTGGTACAAATTCCACAATATTGAGTGTGATTGTGAGCTATATATAAAATGTACAAATAAAGAATTCAATTAAAAAATAGCACTGCTATTTGATCCAGCTATACCACATCTTCATATATACTTGAAGGAATTAATGTCAGCAGTATCAATATCTGCAAATCCATGTCTCTTATAGCACAATTCACAAGAGCCAAGAAATGGAACCCATCAGCTGATAATGAATAAAGAGATTATAGTCTACATACATAATAAGGTATTATCTATCATAAAAGAATTAAATTATATCATTGACAGGAGAATGGAAGGAACTGGAGATCATTATGTTAAGCAAAAGAAGCAAGACACAGAAAACTAATGTTTTCTCTCCATGTAGAGTCTAAAACAAAATGACATGAAACTAGAAGGAGGAGAATTATTAAACAAAAAGAAGGAAATAAGGGGATGGGAAGGGCACACAAGAGTAATAGGGAGAATAGGAAAAAGATATTCATATATCATGATCTTAACATGAATTTATTGAGATGGAAAGGTGTGCACTACACTCCATTAAGTGAAAACACCAGGTCATAAAATAGCACATGTAATTAATTTTTAAAAACATAATCATACACAGAGACAGCAAGAAATCTTCTAGAATCATGTTTACCTGACTGTTCTGATTTATCTCTGGGATTTAGATACTGAGAATAGTTCTCTTTTGGCCTGAATGAGGTAGGAAATTTGGATTAGACAACTACCTGGGCAGAATGTGTCTCAGATAATAAAAATCCATGACTAACAGGCTGAGTGAGATGTTTCCTAAAAAGAGAGTAGATACACAAAATATAGGATCCAAAGTGACATCAAGTTTATGTCTGAGCACTGTGGGCCAATCAGAGAAGTGCTATTTTCAATTGCTCACATGAATCTACAGTTGTCCGCAGGACCAATCAGGAAAGTGCTATTTGCAGCCCTGCATTTGAATATGGTGCTGTCCTCAGTACCAACTGAGAGATGCTCTTTTTAATTCTTCATTTACATCTGGCAGGATATGAGGGTGCCAGAGTGTCTTTTGATAGGACAGTTTTAATCTGGTGTGAAGCCAAGTGAGTTTTAGGTAGGACAAATGTGCCAAAGCATTATTTGCATGAAGGGAAAGCCAACCTAGGAAGTATGGATACAAAAGACCCAATTCTCCTTATCTTTCAGGCTGCTATAAGCCTTGGCCCTGGAAAGCCCTTGTCCTCGGAGCGTACCTCTTACCGCTTTCAATAAATGTGGACCTTTTACTGCTGTTTCCTGTGTGTCTTTCCAATTGACATCAAAGATATGGAAAGAAACCCCAAATCTGGTGTAAGAGTAGTTTTGACTTGTGCTATTATAAAATGTTTCTAAGTAGAAGAAATTAAGAATTGCTATAAGTACCTGAGATGATGAGTATGCTAATTAGGTTGTCTTAGATACTTTCTATGAGACAAATTACCCTACACCTGTAAATTAAAGGAAGAGACTTATTTTTGGCTTACAGGTTGTAAAGGTTTCAGCACATTGTTGGCTGGTTGCAAGGCTGGTAGCAGTGGAGAAGCAGTTCATCTCATGACAGACCAGAAGCAGCAAGGGAGCAAGGGAGCAGGAGGCGCATATAACCCACATGCCACACACACACACACTGACCCACTTCTGCCCACCAGGCTTCAACTCTCAGCATCTTGCCCAGCTGTAAACCCATCAGTGGACTAATCCAGTATTGAGTATCACCCGCTCATCATACAGTCACCTTCCAAAAGCCCCACTATGCACACAGGAAGTTTCTGGGCACTTTTCAGCCTCTCATGAAGGAGAACTTCCAGCACTACCTCCAAAAGAGGGAAAAATGATGAGATAAATATGACAGGGAGTATTTTGAAGGACAGTGTGTCTCTGGCTGTAATTTTTTAGAAGGGTAAACATTCACTGTATATTTCAATCACATCTTATATAGTACTCAGTTAAAATTAAGTTTTAAAAGAAAAGGAACATAAGGCCACAGAGAGTCCAAACATAGAATCAACTTCCCGATTCCTTTGGGAATTCTTTTGAAACGTTTTAGGTGAATCACACACCTTTATTGCCACAGGACTCTAAAATATGCAAATATAATGAAGAGGCTGCAGCTGGACCCAGGGTTGGGCCATGTTTATTGAGGTGGAAAGTTACACACTACACTCTATTAAGTGAAAACAGTGACCTGAATCCTGGGTTTGGACCATGTTTCTAGGGTACCCAGGTAGGACAAGAAGAAAGCCCTCTTCGACTTGATTACCTTTCCACAGCTCACGAAATCCACCATGCTAAGTCTCTCCAAAGGTAAGGATTGCCCTCTGTGTCTGTCACTTAAAATTTCAAGTTAATTTAGGGCTTCCCAGGGCTCTGGTGATCTGGGAATTTAAAATGCAGTGTAAGAGTGATGGACAAGATGATATTTCTAAAACATAACAGTGCCCTCCTGCTTAAATGTCTGTGAAATTCATTCATTGTCAGTAGCAGTGTTTTAAAATGTTATTGTTACGCAGTATGTTGAAACCAACAGATCAACAAGCAATTGGTAGTGAAGAGACAGTTTGTTACTAATAGTGCCTAGAAGGAAGGGACACTCCACGCCTGCAGGACTGTGTGGCTGAGACACGAGAGTCAGTGAAGGGAAAGCAGGGACACAAGCCTTTGTTGGGAAGGCAGCTGATAGCCACCTTCCTGATGTGTAGAAAAATTCCAGTGGGTTCTGCATAGAGGGGCTGTCTCTAGTTGCCTGATTCCTAGGCCTGGGATGGTAAGGGCAGAGGAACACTGCCTCTCTGGGTGTGTGTAACACACCGAGAATGTGGTAGGATATGAGGGCTCTGGGGTGGTTAGTTTTCATATCAAAGATGGATTGTTGGGGCTGGAGATTTGGCTCAGTGGTTCCAGCGCCTGCCTCGCAAGCGCAAGGCCCTGAGTTCGATCCCATCCCGGTAACCACATACAGTGCTGGGCATGGTGACTCACTCCCACCAGCCATCAATACCACATACCACAGGGTCGGGCGTGGTGGCTCACGCCTGTAATCCCAGGGCTCTGGAGGCAGAGACAGGAGGATTGTTGAGTTCGAGGCTTGTGTGGGCTACATAGAGAGCTCAGGGCCAGCCTGAACTACAAAGCGAGACCCCGTCTCAAAAAAAAAAAAAAAAAGATGAATTGTTTTCTCTAAGAATTAATTGGCTAACCCTGAAAAGGCCACTCTCTCCTCCATCAGCCCGGACCCAAAAGCCAAACTACCAAGAAGACAGAAAATAGTTAATACTACCAGCATTTGCAGAAACGTGTTATTAATACTTCCGGGTTCTTCAGGTGTAAGGGTGCTGTCCTCTGCTTTGGCACCAGCTGTCAGTGGTTCACTTTGTTGGCATGTTAGCAGGTTAGAGCTGTTTGGAAATCCCGCCTTAAAAGGTACTGTACATATCTCCATTTTCCAAGACTGTTTTCAAACATATAACAGGTAATATGTAAGATATCTTCATTATGTTGTTTTAGAGGTAGAATCCAGACTACTTTGTTTAAAACTGGCACTCGTACTACCCATTAATCCAGGAAGGACCATCCACAGCAGGCAGGCTGCTTTAATTAGGGTCAGCATAGCAAGTTTTCCTCATTCCCGCCTCCAAGCTCTGCTCCAACCCGTTTACAGCATTACTCAAAACTGCGCCTTGTGCTCCTTACCTAGTCAAGTCTTTCTAGCACCACCTGCTCTGTGAAGTCTGCGCCAGCTTCCCTGGCGTGCAAGACAGGCTCGTTGTGCCACGTGCTGGACTCTATTCCAAGCACTTCAGAAACAGTAGTTAATGTAATTACCGCAGTAGCCCTATCAGGCAGGTACTATTTGTATCCTGATTTTACAGATGAGTAACCTGAGATGCAGAGACGTTGAACATGGTCCAAAGTTACAGAGCTGAATGGTGTTCAGGATGTCACTGGCATTCAATTAAACACTCCTTGAGTAAGTGCAAATAACCACGGGAAATGGGGAGGCAGTATCTAATAAATGTGTGTGTGTGTGTGTGTGTGTGCGTGCGTGCATGCATATGTGTGCATTTACACTTTAAATCAGAAGTCTCTCTCTGCCTTAACATTCCAAAATTCTATTAGGATTCTACTATTCAGAATTTGTCCAGAATAATTCAAATGGGAGTTAAATTTAGAGCTTATATTGGGCTAGCAAGGTGGTTTATCTGAGTTACCATTCCAAGAGACTGTAAGTTCAGAGGTAAGCAGGAATCCAAGGGAAACTTTAAACGAATTTAATGTAGGGATTGTATGTGTAATATCGTATCTTTTCTCTGTTATGAGAAACTGAAGTGCTAAATGTGTTCTAGATGCATGATTGATATTGTGAAGTAGTAAATATTCAAAGGGAAATGGGTTTAGGGGTAAATAATGAGGGGAAAGAAAACACTGATGGTTAAAAAAAGGAAACAAAGCTTGTGTATATCAGGATGGGGGTTGTAGGGTGGGTAGGGAAAGGGGAAAATGAGAATTAAGTTATGTTATATGCTGGTTTAAATTCTCCATGTGGAGTATAATTGTGAGGTGTATATATAATGTACCAATGAATTAAATTAAATTTTAAAAATGTAGGGATTGCCGGGCGTGGTGGCTCATGCCTATAATCCCAGCACTCGGGAGGCAGAGGCAGGAGGGTTTCTGAGTTCCAGGTTTGCCTGGGCTACATAGTGAGCTCAGAGCCAGCCTGAACTACAAAGCGAGACCCTGTCTCAAAAAAAAAAATGTAGGGATTGTAATATTAGGTTTTATATATTTACAAGATAGTATTAATCCTTTATTGCACATCAAGTACAGATTATTAAACTGCAAATTACTAATGTATTAGCATGCCACCAGAGGAGCTATTCAGAGGTGAATTGGGAGGGGCAGAGTCCTGCTGTCATGGGGCTGGCTGGGTAAGTCTGAGCTCTGCAGAGCAGTCCATGAGTCTCTGGAATGGGTTGGGGCTGTTGTCAGTGGGCAGAGTTCTTCCTCAGGACAGTCTCAGGTTGACTCCTAAGGTCTTTTGTGGACAGACTCGGGCTCACTAGAAAGAGAAGGACAACCTCACTGACTCCTGACTCTAGGCTACACCAACAAAGTACCCTCGCGGTGCACTTCTGCCCATGCTGAATAACTCTGGGCTGCATCCCAAGAATGTTTACTACTTGTCACGTTATTCACGTCTTTTATATTTCTGTTTATGAAAACAAAAACAATTTACTTTTAAAAATCTGTTTATGAAAACAAAAACAATTTAAAGAACATATTGAATAAATAGGATGTTTTAATCATCTGAGTGGCACATGTTTTAATCATTCTTCCTTCCAGTGGTGCTGAGGAGATGTGGCACAATGTACTGGCATTTCCTGGTCTTTCTGTCACTTTCTGTGTTAGCCTGGCTTCCCAGGGAGCATAACCCAGAGGATGGATTTGTGCTTGGAGGAGGAGATTAACTAGATGGGCTGACACGACCTGTTGATGTAGAATCCTTCAGTCGCTGTCTGCAGGATGGAGAGATGGATAAATCACTACTGTTTAGTTCGTGTAAATGGAAACTTCAAACAGGTGGGACCACTGATGTAGCCCCAGTGTGAGGCCCAAAGTCTCCCTGGAGAGTCACTGGGGCCCATCCATGTTCAAATGGTAAAGAACCTGGAGTAGGATATCCACAGGCATTGGCAGCATCAAACAACAAACAGAAAACACAAAATAACCCCGCAAACTGTACCTGCTCTAGAGGAGATGAGTGTGTGTCTCTATGTGGGCTTCCCCCTGCCCTTTTGTTCCATCTGGGTCACTGGCCCCCAGATTGTCATCAAAGTAAAAGACCGAGATGACCCGCTGCATCTTCAATTCCTTTCCTTCTCTGCTTCTTTCAGTCCCTTTGTGTTTGGAATTTAAACGTAACTGGATCATCTTAACCCTGGGCCTCAGCCACCATATCTGAAAGGAGGTGTGATTACGGCACCGAATCCATAGGTGATTAGTGGATGAATGGAATGGGTGAGTGGAAGGTCGTAGGTGCATGTGTGCACACATGGAGCACTGCACTAGCTAGTGATCCTTTCTACCTCAGAACATGGCCAGAGCACAGAGAATCCACAGACTCTTTTAGAGATTCACAACACATATTTAATAAGAAAATTTACATTTACCAATTGCCTCCTGTCATCTTTCCTGTTTCCCATCAACTTTCTGAGGTACTAGAGATCCATGTCCTTTCCAGGAAGTCTGGTGACCTAGCTCTTGAATATACATGGTCGCTTTGCCACCAACCTGGATACACGGCCTTTCATACGACCTGATTTGGCCACACTGCCCTTAAACACCAAGGTTCATAAACCTTTAAGGTGTGACATATATATGTATGCTGTGTGTTGCAAACACAGTTCTAAGATAAATATCCATAGATGAACTCATTCTTCTAAGTGGGTATCAGTACCTGTCATAAGTGAAGTGTTGGGAAAAACTCCAGTCTCCTTCCTAGAGTCTTTGTGGCCTTTCTGGCAGTGGCAAAAAATTAAATTTCATTTGCACACAGTGATACACACTGATTTGTTTTTACAAGAGAGAATACAGGGACCCTTCTGGGGAAGAGTAACAGGCCCTGCGGTGTAGACAGGTAGGAAATGCTTGCTGCACTACCAGTGTCATCTCTGCGCAGAAATTCTTGGAGTTGCTCCAAGGTGTGTAGGGGAAAGAGAGCAATGAGCACTGAGGAGGATGTTTTCTTTATATAGTCACCTCCAGGAAATGTCCACGTCTGCCTGATAGAAATGATCTGTCACTGACCCCACACAGGAAGAGCTATCTCGTATGTTATGAAGTCTTGATGGAGAATTCCCACCTGAGGCAGGGGGACTGAAGGCATGGCGTCACCGCTGCACAATGGCCCCTTTCTCCTTTAGCCATGTCTTTCTCCGACTTGTGTTTCTGCCTCACCTGAGACACTGCTCAGTGTTCACACAAGAGAGCTAAGCATAGGTCTGAGGCAAGAGCGCAAGTCATTAATGTGCTGGGAGAGTGTTAGCTGGCTAACTGAATTAGAGGATCTACTGAAATGTTTCTAGGTTTGCCCAAAGCAAGAAAACTGTAAAAGTTTCTTAGGACTCGAAGGAACTAGCAGCAAGAATTATGAACCAGTTGCTATGGTTGAAGGGTGCACCAACCAAAGAGTATTCCTGCTTAAGAAGAGGATTCAGTTGCGGATCAGGTACCTCCAAGGGACATTTATTTTGTGAGAGGAAGATACTTCTCTTCTGGTGAGTACAATCTTGGTGCCATCGCATCTGACTGCTTCATATGTTGAGCTGTACGGTGCAGATCCTGCTTTTCATTGAAAAGCTGTTAGGTAGGTTAATGATAAACTCAACCAGGTAGGTAGGCTCACAATATGACCCAGTATTTAGCACGGGTTGAGGGTGCTGCCCAAGGGAATGTCATGAGGTTGAATGTCAGAAGTTACTCTATTGTTCTTCTAGTCTGAAGAACCAATGCACTAAATCACCTCAATAACTTTTTCACATCAACAAGGATTTTGGGCATTTTCTGAAGTGTAATTCAGAGACTTTCAGGTAGATATGATAACTATATGTTTAGGTATAGATTTTTTTAATATCAGGGCCATTTAGAGTCCTAATGCCTCTTTTATCTGTATGTCCATTTCTTTTTTTTTTTTTTTTTTGAGACAGGGTCTCGCTTTGTAGTTCAGGCTGGTCCTAAACTATGTAGCCCAGGCAAGCCTCGAACTCAGTAATCCTCCTGTCTCTGTCTCCCAAGTGCTGGGATTACAGGCATGAGCCACCATGCCCGGCTGTCCATTTTCATTTTCCTGTGAAGTTTTCTGCCATTATATCTGTGAATAGTTTCTTTTTAATGTCTTTTGCACTGTCTCCTGCTTCCTACAATCCATCTTATGTTATTCTTTGAATTGTCTAGAAGCTGTGGGATTGATTTCTTATGGTCCCTTGCCATTTTCTATAGATTATGTCTTTCCTGTTCATTGGCTGTGATCCTGTCCTCTATGTCTGAAATTCAGTACTCAATTTCATTCACTCTGCTTTGCAAACTTTTGCTCTTGTTTTTCATCACTTGGAACTCTGCTTGAAACTGCTTAAAAGCTTCCATTGCTTTTGCTATCTCAGATTCTACCATGCCCCTGATCTCTTCTTTAGCATTATTAATCATATTGTTCACTGTATAGAGTATCTCTGTTTTTATCACAGAGATCAGTTCTGATTTCCATTGTACTAGATCTGCTTTTGTTACCATCTCAAAGAACCTTGGTGCTTGAGTTTCAGTTTGCTCCACTTCCCTTTTCCCTGAATTCCCCTGTGGTGATGATCTTTGTGTCTGGCTTTTTGAATTTTTTTCTCATTTTTATTCGTTTGTCATTGTTGTGTTGTTTAATTCCTTGCCTATTTAATTACTTTTCTGGCCAATGTTTGTGGCAAGTCTCTTTCTTCCTAATATTTGGAACCCTTAGTGGATGGCTATTTCCTGGGTTGTCCTCCTTGGATTTGTAATGGCCCTTAAGAGTTATCAGTTCTGGCACACCATGGGAAGTATTTGAACAGAACAATAACATTATCTACATTGACATAATACAATCAAAATCATCAATAGTACTGAACACAGTAAAGGAAATGAAAAGCTTTGGCAATTGCTATTCTGACCTCATGAGTTACTTTTATGACCATATGCCAAAATTTAGAATTAATCAGAAATGTTCATAACATACAGGTCCTTGAATGTACTAGCATTACCCTTTTGGAATAAAAAGTCACTGGAGAGTTGGGGACATAGGAAGATAGAAGGAGAATGAAAAGTTAGAAATAGAGCTAGTGGAATTATAACAATCACATAGACCTTGAGAACCTTATAGATGCCAGAGGACAACAGAGGACAAATAGTACAGACTGAGAACCACAGGACTACTGGAGACTTTGTACACCTTATAATAATACAGAAAAAAGAGAAATTAGGGAAGACTGAAAGTGTTTTACTTCCAGGTATTGATTCTGACTGAAGGACCGCAGAGGGTGAGGGAACAAGAGAACAGGGGGAACTCACAGTAGGAGGCAGACTAGAAACTATTTTCCCTCTTCTATAAAGATGAAAGCAGCTGAGAGGAGAGAAAACCAGAAAGTTGGACAGATTCTGTATCAGCAAAGTAGAGAAATGAAAATGATAGTTATGTCAGAGTAAGAATGAAAAAGAGTAACAACAGCATCAAGATCAACAACAATATACAAATCTAAGAACATTCGTCACAGGAAGATATCCATCATCCATTGTCTAGTTTCTTAGTAAAATGCCTGAATTGAGCTCAGTGATCTCCTATAGGCTTGAACTCCTCGAGAGTCCAGACTCTTGAGGGGGGTCTGACTCTACCAACTCACCAATGGCTGGCTGTATAAACAGGATTCCTTCACTCTTCTAGTCAGTGTTTTCTTTGATGTGATGCACTGGGTGGAGGAACTCATTGAAGGCCTATGTATAGGTTCCAGTACCTCAGCTGCACTTGTTCAGTGTACACAGAGAAGCAGGTCATGTATTTGGAGGTTCTTCTCCATATAACAGTTGTGCCCAATTTGGCCCAGAGAAAAACGGAGATTCCAAGGCCTTCTGGTCTCATTCTGATTGTGGAAGAATTGCAGGCCCGGTTGCTAGCCAGTGGCACCCAGCTTCCTTCTTAGTGAGACTCACTGTGCTACTTCTGCCATCCTTTACTTACCTAGTCTGTCTTCACTGGCCTCTGGCATGGTCTCATTGGTGGCAGGAAAGTTGTAGGCCCTGGGTTCCAGTTAATAGAGTGGGACTCCTTTATTGTTGAGGTTTCCCATGAGTGCCATTGTGCACCATTTGCCTGGTCTGTCTTTGCATGCCTCTGGCATGGTCTGTGGGGTGGCAGGAAAGTTACAGGCCCAAGCACTGGTTAATGGTGCAGGAGTACTTTGTTGCTAAAGTTCCTCGTGAGCTGTGTTGTACACCACTTGCCTGGTCTGTCTCTGCGCACCTCTGCTACTGCCAATTCTTAATGGCCCAGTAAATATATTCTTTCATGGAAATTATGAAAATCAAGGTTAGGTAACATTCAGATATTAAGGAAATATCATGTACAAATCCAAAAATGAAATGCTATTTACTCCACCTTTTGACATCTACTTACAAAATTATTAGAATATTTAAAACATATGTAAATTGTACCAATAAAGAATTCAATTAAAAAAAAATTAAAAAAAAATAGAATATTTAAAACAAGAGTGGCTTCTGAAACAAAACTTCTAAGAGCAGAGAAACAGGATTCATTGGAACTGCTGGTGTTTCTCACAGCAAGAATGGATTCTGAGCTGCTGAGATCTGGGATGAAGCTATCTGAAGGCCCCCAATGCAGCCTAGCTGAATTACAGTGAAACTTCATTCTCCTGTTGGAATATAAATATTTTGGAATCTTTTCATAGTTTTTCAAATTTAGCCAGTCATTATTATTTTTATAAGATGAAATGTTCCAAGTAATATTCTTGGCATATTCTGCTATCATTACAAGTTAAAGGACAACATTATTTTTGTATCTCTGTTATATTTCTAATATTATTATCTTATAATCCATATGGAAATATGCTAATGATACAGTATTTTTCTCACATTTTATTAGTATATGCTTATGATACATAACTACATGCATCTTGGGGAATTAGTACATATACATATCACATCTTAATGATGTTTACTCCTCCTCCTTCCCATCCCCAGATAGTACTGGCATTTTTCTGGAAATTTGCACAACAGTCTTTTATTTCTGGTAACAATGAGATGCCTTCTAAATGAGAAGTCTCCCTGTTTTTTTTTTTTTTTTTTTGCTTCTGGATCTCCTCCTTCCTTAGGCCATAGTCCTCCATTTTTAGATAAATGTGCTGAGAAAGAAAGAAAAAAGTACCAAATCTTCCTGAGGAGTTCTGTGTTGGATGTATTTGACCTGTGCTGCTCATGAAGTACAGCTCATAGATGTGCAGGAACTCTCTGAGTTAGGGGTTTTCTCTGGAAGATAAGGAAGAACAATAAACAAGGGTTGTCAACTGATGATGACTAATATAAATATAAGAACAGCTCCTAAAGTAAGCACTGATTATCATAATCTGGGCCAAGTTCTAACCAACACAGACAATAGGCACCAGGAGTTCTCTGTAGGTTCAGAAATAGAATTCAAACATCATTTTCAAAAATGCTCACATAGAAACATACTAGTAGAAGATCGAAGGTTCCAAAGTGCACATAGAGGAGGAAGAGTCTTTTTGGGAGAGTTTATCACTCAAGGTGAGCTACACTACACCCCAGGAATTCTCCAAAAGCTTTGGAGTTTTGGCCACCTGGTACCAGGTGGTCCTTACTGCCTGTGTGACACTATTCCTGGAGAGTACAAGCACTCAGCAGTCTGGTGCAGGAGAAATGTGACTATAGCACAGGTGAAGGTTCAAGCCAAGGCTTTCAGTAGTAGCGAAGGTCCCTGCCACGAGGTCCTTTGCTCAGATTGCTGATTCCTTTGAATACTTAATAAAGGCCCACCCACCATAGGTATGTGCATTGTAAAAAAGAAGTCATGGGTGGCCAACATGAAATATGAAAAAGGCTTGTTAGAAACAACAAACAAAAAGAGGTCAGAATGTAAATTTCTGTTTGCCAGTTTGACAGCAATTAAAAAAGAAAAGATAATGGTCCATATCTGTAAGGGAATTAGGAAATGAGTACCGGAAAATGGGTATAATCTATCATTCATTGCCTTCTTAGAAAGGTTAACATATAAACATAAATATCACTAAACTGTAAGTCATTGTTTTCATTACCAGAAATTGCAACAGAAAGCAACTTAAAATTAGGAAAATGTTGCAGTGAATTCAGTTTATCCACACAGTAGCTATTGAAAAGGATGGTACAGGTAGAATATTTAAGGATAAGAAGGACACTCAGAATATTTGTGGTAAGTAGATAGTACTTCTTCCCCTTCAAATATTGATGACCTGTTACATGGAAAATAGGAATGAAGGTTGCAATTGGAATTAAGATTGCTAATTTGTCCATCATGTGAGGAAGAGATGCTGGATGGTGTAGGTAGGGCCAGTGTAAGCACAAGGGAAAGAGGAATGGGAAAATCTGAGCTGAAGTGACACAGTAGGAGAGGGACTCGAAAAGGGGAGAAGCTGTAAGTCAACATGAATTTGCAGCTTCTGGAAGCTGGGAAAGAAAGAAAGTGTATTTTCACCTGACATCTCAGAAAAGAGGACAGTGTATCAACCCTTTGTTTTTAGTCCAATGGTAGCCATTTGATACTTCAGATTTGTTAAGAAAATAAATTTGTGGTTTTTTTTTTTAGAAATCCAAATTTGTAGTAGTTTATTACAGCAATCACAGGACACTAACACTACATCCATAGACAAAAATCTCCAGTTTTGTAAGTTATTGAAAGTTGAGTTAGGAAAACTATGTATGAGATGTCATATAATTTGGTTGGGTTAAATGTGGTTCTACCTGGATAGTATGTCACCGTCGATGTATACTGTTTTTGTACTTATCTGTATTTTCCACAGCACAAAAGAGTTGTATCATAATAATAAAAATGTCATTTTAGAATGTCATGATCCCTTAGTTTGTGTTGCTTCAAGCTCCATTGTAAATTAGCAACACGGACTTTTTTTTACAGAGAAAGTTACAATTGTCATTCATGTTCCATTGGAGATATTCTTCAGGGGGTCATTTTCTTGCAGATGAGACTCTTTCCAAGGTTTCAGGTCATTGGTCTAAGGAAATATCTTTCAGTAAAGTTCTCAGATAAATTCTCAAAAATTGTCAGATCGCCGGGCGTGGTGGCTCACTCCCGTAATCCCAGCACTCGGGAGGCAGAGACAGGCGGATTGCTGAGTTCGAGGCTTGCCTGGGCTACATAGTGAGCTCAGGGCCAGCCTGAACTACAAAGCAAGACCCTGTCTCAAAACAAAAACAAAAACAAAAACAAAAAACAAAACAAAATTGTCAGATTTCAGGGACATAGATTTATATTCCAAGTATAGTCTTATATTTTGATGATGTGCCAATTCATTATTTAAATGTTTATTGCATTCTTCTGAGAGCTGAACACAGCGTCCACTTGTTAAAACATTGCACAGCTGTATGACAGTGGTTATTACAGCTATTTGGAGGATCACAGAAAACAATGATTATGCTTTGTTTCAGGAAAAAGTAGAATGGAAAGTTCCACAAACTTCTAATTACAACTCTATAAAAAAGAAAACATGAGAAGATCTCTTTATTTTAGTTACACCCATCTGTACAATTTTCACACAAAGCAGGTCAGAGCATAGGGATCAAGGCTTTCTGAAGACCAATAAAAATATTAAATATGCACTTTAAATGCTCTGGCTGGCTGAAAATATCTAATATTAAGTGAAATGGGCTGAGCTGTGTTCTCTTAAATCCATATACTGAAGCCGCTCCCCCACCGTGTGACTCTGTTTGGAGACAGGTCCTGTAAAGAGTTAAGTGAGGTTAATGAGGACAGAAGGGTGGGGTCCCTGTGTGGTCAGGGTTGGTATAACACTGCAGAGGTGCCCACTTCCCCCCAGAAATGGCACAATGAAAAGTCATCTGTAGGCCAGGAGAAGAGGTCTCAAAACGAAAGCAGCATCACTTTGATCTTAGATTTCTAGCCCACAGAACTGTGAGAACATATATATTCTATTGTGTAAGCCAGTCTATGATATTTTGTTGTTGGAACCTGATCTAAAACCATAATATACATTGAATGCCTAAGTGTTACCTTCTAATGCCTTCACCAGTCTCCTGAGAGTAGCTACTGTTACCATCCCAGTGCTGTAGACTGAAGTCTATAGAATTAACCTAGTCAGTGTCACTAGCAGATAGCAGGACCAGATCTCAAAGTAAAGCTTTCAGATTTAAATGCTCACATCACTATCAGAGGTTAGTTTAGTGGTTTTAAACAACACTAACTGTGTTTCTTTTATAATTGTGTTTCTTTCATGATATAGGAGCCACCTATATCATGAAGTAATAGCTTCCGAGTCTACTCATCACTGAAATGCACTATTTCAGGGATAAGGGTGAGGGTGGACAGACCGCTGTTAAGCAGAAATGTAGAGAAATGAAAATAATTAGGAAAGACTACCATAGCTTTATTTTAGCCACTCATTTTTGAAACGTCAATATTTCAGGGAGTTGTTGTAATTGTTTGTAGCCAGCTGTCGAAGAATAATAATTACAATATCCAAATTTAGAGTGGCAGTGGCTAAGAATAACGATGGTCCCCATAATTGATGCCTGAGGTGACAATTTGTTTTTTATCTTCCTTTGAGTTTGTTAGTAATATTTTATTGGGGCAGAGTGTTGCAGCTCAATGGTAGAGTGCTTGGTTAGCATGCATAGGGTCTGATTTTTAATTCTTAACATGAAAAGAAAATTTCCTATATATGTTTCTATAAATTGTTAGTAATATTTTCAGAGGGTTGAACAGTGGTCCTCAAAACACACATCACCATAATAACCCTGCAACTTGTGAATGTGGCCTTATTTAGGAAGGGTCTTTGCCAATGTTAAAGGACACATGGTCCTGGATTATTCAGCTGGGCCTCAATCCAATGACGAATGTCCTTGGAGAGAAAGCAACTAGGCTGTGTAAAGTCAGAGGCATAAGTTACAGAGACATAGCCACAAACTAAGCCAAGGAATTCTGGAGGCCTCTGAAAGCTGCATAAGCCCTAGAGCTTTTTACTGACCAACTTTCCATTTTATCTTTATTTTTTTTCTTTTGAGATGGTCTTGCCAAATTCCCAGGCTGCTTCAGTCTCCCAGAGTGTTGGAATTGAAGAGTGAAACTCTTAAGGTAAAACAGTTATTTCTATGCGTGATGTGAGTATGATGTCCATATCACCTGTTCTTTGGGAATGCTGGCCTGGGTCTAGGCTCTGCTGATCTGAGTTCCTTATTTAGTCCTACAAACGGCCCATCTCCTAACTGTCGACCTGGTGGTGATTGTTCTCAGTAGTGGACAGGCAAGATCTGATTGCCTTCCTACTTTTTGTCTTTAGAAATGTCTCTCGAGTCTTTGCTTTTCTATCGAATTGTGGAATATATGTGGTTAGAAAATATTGTTGATTTTTAAAAAACCTAGAGTTTCAATGATCATTTATAAAAACTCTGATGTGTTTATGAATCTCTCAGAAATGGTAGACAGTGTTCCTGAATTTAGAGAAAGGAAAATGAGTATTTACTGGGGCAGTACCGGGGCTCCTGGGGCTTCCTGGCTAAAGTGGAATGTTCCAGCGACCCTTGCTTCTCTCCTTCGGCCTTGTGGATAGAGGGGACACAGGGGACAAGGTTAAGCCTGTGGGAGGTCAATGGTACTCAAAGCTTTTCCTTGACACTGTGACTTTGGGTCTCAAATAAAATCTTAAAAAGCTGAAATCAATGTAACATTCCAAACTTCAAAATGAGCATTTTAAAAAAAAAAAAATGCTGAGCTCAGTCATTAATATAATTAGAGCACTTTTAATAAAATTATTCTTTTTAAAGCTATTATGGCCATATACTGCAAGTAAAACTTAATTCAAGCTGTAATTTAAGTCAATTTTATTTCTACTTAATTGCTGAATATTTAATAATACTTGGACTTATAGAGGTCTTGGGACTTCATTTTACATAACTTTATAACTACTCCCCCCCACACACACACTGAAGGAGTACCAGGGGGTATATCAGGCAATCTGCAGGGAGTTTTGGGCTAAATCAGGTTGGTCAAAACAGAAAGAAAGGAAGTGAAAGCCACATCACCAGCATTCTATATCTTATACCACATCTTCATTTTAGAGCCATCAGCAGTGTGTTTGGAGCCTAAACACCGAGATTGTAATGCACAGGGGCCTAATGGTTCTCATGCTGCCTCATCTCTGAAGAATCTCAGCTACTGTGGCAGCTCCAGGAATCTTTGAACCCTACGTTTCTTTCTGCTATAGGAGACACTGGTGGGTCAGCTGCTAAATTGGTGTAAGAGCTCTTGGATTGATACTAGTAGGGAATTGATGTTAATTTCTGATTTTTAATTATCCTGTGAGTTGTCAGACTGAAATGCTGAGGAGTAGGAGGCATTATATTTGCAAATTAATTCTCAACTGCTGAGGAAAACTTGCTTATTGGGGCAAAGAGAATGAGAGAGCCAGTGTGATGCAATGTCAGTATTTGGGAATCCATCTGAACACAACAGGGCTATTTGTACTATTTTTGCAACTTTTAAAGTCTGAAATAATGTCAAACTAAGAAATCTTTTCAAAAGGTCCTTGAGCGCACACGTTTGAATTTTTTGACTTGTAGCTAGCTGACTCAGTTTATCAGCCTTAAATAAACTCTTTCTCTCCTCCCTAAATTAAGCGTGTTTGTATACCTTTCACAGGCAGTAAATCATGCCAGTTAAGCAATGGAGTAAGGCTGATGCGGGACTGTGGAGGCAGTGGGAGGCAATTTTGATCCTTGTCTGCAATCAGAAGCCTCCCTGACTCTCATTCATTGCATGTTCTCTCAGAATTTGCTTCTTCCACATAAATCAGGAAGAAGGGGAAAGACACGCTTCACCGGTAATGTCTGACATCAGCCCACGGTATACGGCAGGGCCAGGAGGCAAGGTCACCGTGGGAATGATCATCATTAACAGAGGCATCATCATTGACAGCCTTTCTACACAGACGCCTGAGTGGTCAGAATTTTTGGAATCTACAGCAAAGTTGTCCTTGGGTGGAAGAGAGAGGAGGAAAGAATAACATCATAGATTTATCATATTTTTTATGAAGAATAAAAGACAAATATCAATATGAAGAGTGAAAGTACATATTTAGTTGTAAGTAAAATGACTAGTTCCATATTTTTTTTCCTCAATACACCAGATTTTCCTCTCTTAAGCAAATGAGACACTGGGAATGGGATTTATAGAGGCCAGGTTTCTTTCTGAACCCAAAGTGAGACAGCTAGAAGCGAAGTGTACTGTTGGCCCTGTGGGCAGAGTTCTTTCTCAGAGCAAGCAGAGCTGACCTGGAAGGGACGGAAATGCCCCGGGACTGCGAAGAAGCTGGAGAGGCCCTGCCAGCTGTCACTCAGCTCTGTGGCACAGGACCCTCCCAACCTTAATCAGATCTTTTCCGGTCTCTTCTTTACACGCCCACTCCTCCCTTGAGGTTCTCCATTCTGGGGACTAAAAGCAGGAGAACTGTTTATTGTGCAGAAATCTAGGGGAGGCAGAGAAGCATCTGGGGAGACAACGCAGAAGTGGGACCCAGAGGGTCCCTGTGTGTACCTGAGCATGGAAACTGTCCCCACATCAGCGCAAAACTGGGCGTATCCCAGCGCTTCTTGCCCCGGGGCTGCACACGGAGGCCCCGCGGGGCTGGCGCCAGCACAGTGGCCCAGGGCTCTGCGTCCATCCGGCAGCGTCGGCCTCCGGAAGAGGAGCGTCCGACTGGCCTGGAGGCAGGAGGGCGCCCGTGGCGACAGAGACAGTGGAAAGAGTCAGAGGCAGGAGGTTGCCAAGGTGCCTTCAGGGTTCGTTCTCATTACTGGTCATGTGCTTCTGGAGAGTTCCAGCCTTAAAGGGGAATAGAGATGGAACCCTGCTGAGTGGTGGCAGAAGCCAAAAAATGGTCCAGAAAGGGATATAATTTACTTTTTAAATCCAAGGGATGTGTCGATTTCATTGGAAGATCACTTCTTAGCTGCTAATTTATAACTTAAAATTCCTCATTTTGAGAATCTTAAATTATAAATGTAAAATAACATTGTGTTCTTTCCTGAAAGCATTGGAGTAATGCGGACTCTGAAACTGAGGTACAGGTTGTAATCTCTTCAGGGGCTGTAAAGGACCATGTGTTACCCCATCTTTAGAAGGTCAGACTAAGGATTGGGGATGAAGTCAAATTAAAAAAAATCCTATAGGGAGATTTCAGTATTCATATCTTTGCTAAGGACAACTTTTAAAAATTATAATAAGCAATTTCACATGCCTATCTAATGTAAATATTATAATTATCTGATATGTACGCTCTATTTCACTAAGGTCTGTAGCTATAATAAAATGTAACAGATGACTTTTTTTTCCCTTTTTTTGAGACAGGGTCTTGCTTTGTAGTTCAGGCTGGCCCTGAGCTCACTGTGTAGCTCAGGCAAGCCTGAAACTCAGCAATCCTCCTGTCTCTGCCTCCGGAGTGCTGGGATTACAGGCATGAGCCACCATGCCCGGCACTGTAGTATGTGGTATTGATTGCTGGTGGGTGTGAGTCACCACACCCAGCATTGTTGTATGTGGTTACCAGGGGTCCAACTCAGGACCTTGCGTTTGTGAGGCAGGCACCAGAACCACTGAGCTAAATCTTTGGCCCTAACAGATGACTCTTAAAAGAAAAATCATAGTTATTCTCTTCTATTTGTATTGCATTTTCTATGTTTTTCAAAGCATAACTTTTGTCCTGATTTTGCTCCTACAGAAATCATGAATGAAAAAAGGGAAGAATTCTTGACCTACTGCTTAGAAATGTGACAGGGACCAGGCATTGTACAAGGTGCAGTTGTAGGAAGAATCTTAGGAACAGATGTAGACAATATTTTCTTACTGTACTCAGAAATAATCATTTATACGTGCCCATGACATTTAATTTTTTTCTTTTCTTTATTTTGACGCAGGGTTTCACTGTGTTGTTCAGGCTGGCCTTGAACTCACTAAGTAGCCCAGGATCTTATGGTGTTCCTCCTGCATCAGGTCACATGTGCTGGGGTTACAGGCTTGTGCCACCACACCTGGATCTAGTTCTGCCAAATTCTTTAATAGGAAAATTGTAGCCCTTGCAATTAATAGCCTTTACATTACTTTCAATAATCTGAGAATATTTCCAAATCCTTCCGTATGTATAAGCTTTACCTGGTACCTACCAGGAAACTCTTTGAAATCTATTCACCTAAGATTCTATTCATAGGAGTTGATTATCCAGTCCTACCACACAGAAAGTCAATTGCCCTGGTACAACTTTCTTTGTTAGAAAGTGCACAACTAGTTTAGGATAGTGTGTTTGGCCACTGAGAATCTCAGTTCTTGTACAATTTAGAAGTGAGGGAGAACTATCACTTCTCCAACTAGTTGCATGATTGAGGCCAATACATGCTTAGATATTGTTGAAAATGCTCCTCTATAAAGTAAGTTAAATTTAGCTATAATTTATAATTTGAGGGTGAATATTTGTGGAGTCAGTCTATTCATTTCCTATGAATAATTCCAAGAGATAAAGCCAAAAGAGACTTTGAGCAATGTGTATAAAAATCAGAAGGTCTAGGAAACAATAATTTTCTTGTCTTTAATTTTGAAAGTGTTTGGTCAAATAGTTTTGCTTTCATCATCATTAAAAAGTCACACAGTTCACTTGGTATCACTTTATCTACATACATCAACATAAGTGATTTGTTATGATACTTTGTTGTGTAGACTGATCATTTAATAAATATACTTTTAAGAGGAAAGGTTACTATGTCTTCATGGAAGTTAGATTTCAGAAGTGGAGACACACACACACACACACACACACACACACAGACACCACACAGATTAAGCATGAACACTGACTCCTGCCTGATCTGCCATCAGACCTGCTGGTGCAGCTTTGAATCATCCCGCACACTGGCCTTCTGGAGAGCCCTGCTCATCTCACAGCCACCTCTATGTTTTCCTACTTCTCACCTTGCTCCATCTCCTCTGCTCACTCATTTACAAAGCAGCCAAGTCTGCTTCCGGTTGTTTTTCATGTCAGTCGGACCATGATCCTAGCTTCATCTCATGTTTGCCCACTGCACATGCACAATGCCTGGGCCGGACTTCCCTGTACTCACTGCAGCAGAGCACTGGTGTTGGGGTGCCAGGACCAAGCCCAACCTGCCCTTGGGGCCTGTGTTCTCCTGTCACAGCGGAAGTGCCACTCATTTGGAGAAGTCTTCCCTGGTCACTCTGCCCTTTAGTTTCAGAGCCTTTCGCACATGGGTAGTGGCATATCTAGAAGCTGGGTGGCTCATCTGACACAGCTTCACAGGGCAGAGTGTTGTCATCATGGAGATGCACGTGGGAGGGTGAGGTGCAGAGGCACACGTGCACACCAGACTCTGGGGAGGGGGGTTCCGGAACACTTCGCTTTAATGAACACAGTGTAGGGCATTATATAGCACAAGCAGAGGGAGGGGTTTGTGGTGGCTATTGGGGGTTGGCCTGTGGTTGTGACAGGAGGGGCCCAACGTTGGGGAGGACTGGGGCAATCTCTGGCCATGGCATGGGCTTTAGCTCAACTCTCACTTAGGGTCTCAGTTTTGTCTACTGAGGGCCCAGGGCTCTCTCAAGGCCTAGGAGACTGGTGTGCGGTGAAGTTGGCTCAGCCAGACCTGGATTTCACCATCGTCTCCTCCCCTCTGTTTAGACTGATGGCCTTTGAAACCACATGACATTTTTCTGGGTTTGGTCAGATAGGGTGACCCTAAAATTAGCCCACGAGTCCATGAACTTAACTTGGGCAAGTCCATTATGAACCCCTCCCAAATGGAGCCCCAGACATTATTAAAGGTAACCACAATGAAGAACTAAGTCCATTTGGGACTGTAGGTTTACAGTGGCAGCACAGGTACCATGGAAGAGTGCCAAAGTTTGTCCAAAGGTATGTGTAGTATTTTGAGTGAGTCGGTCAACAGCAGCAGCAGTAGCAATCGGGTTGTGCAAAGAGATTGAAGCAGTGGCAGCTGTGGAGACTGCAGTAACTACGGACACAATAATGGCAATGATGGCTGAGGTCCCTAAATCACGTTTTCTATGTGGGTGAAGCATAAGGTTAAACAGGGGTCTCTGCCCAACCAGTCTTCAGTACAGGGTGGGCACACAGGTGCTGAAACACAAAATTGTTGACTTGGGGGTATAGGACACATAGTAGGAGTCACCACAGAGGTAGGAGGTCCCAGAGACTCCAGATCAGGAAGCATTGGTCCCAAGGAAGATGGGTCAGTGGTGTTGGTCTTTAGGTCACTAGGGCAGAGGAAGTCACTTGGAGGTGAGGTAGAAAAGCAGACAGAGGAACGAGAGACAGAAGTATTCCATGTGGTATTGACGGGAGACTTGGGGTGAATGCACTGCCAAAGGGGTGAGGAAGGGAGGAATTCCAGTCAATCGTGACTAGAAGAGGGGGGTTGGGACCTAGGGCTCATATTTATGTGACCTCAGCCTGGGAGTTGGCGGTGAGCACAGCATACAGGAGGGCCACCAGCACTGGCTCCAGTATTGGGTGGCTGGTGTCTGGATGGGCCAAAGCACAAGCTTGGTCACAGAGGTGCTTTGTATTTCTACAGGTTGTCTTATTGGCGTGTCATGGCACTGGGCAGCATTGACTTTTTTGGGCTGTTCCTGAAGTGAGAGCCTCCTCATTTGGCCGATTGGCAGGGCAGGCGGTGGTGTAGGGCTTGACATCTTTTGTAGGGAGCCACCATTCTGCAGGCTGAGCCATTCCCAGGAGTTGTGGTCTAGGCTTGGGTCGAGGTAGATTAAGTCCAGTGTCCTCCGTGTGAATCCAGTGATTCTTGTGAAGTGGCTTGTGGTAGATGCCCTGGAGGTGCTGGCCCAGGTGGAAGCTGGGTACCTCTCTGGGCGTGTCTTGCAGGACATGCACGTAGAGCAGCACAGTCCCGGCTGGCTGGTCCGAGTACCACTGCTCCCAGTAGGCATCCTTTGTGAAATAGAGGCCCAGAGGGGCTTTGCCAAGCAGGAGCCGCAGCAGCAGAAGTCACAACCCCGCAGCACCAGACATTGCCTTTGCCATTGTCTCTGGTGACTCGGGATGAGGGGCTGAAACAGTGCGCAGGTGGGGCCGTTTAAGGGGTGGAGCCGAAGGAGGGGCCAGAGATTCCTAAGGGGGCGGTGCCTGTGCGTCGGCCGGAAGAGAAAAGGCTTCGGCACCATTTTGGGGTCGTGCCTGTGTGTCAGCAGGAAGAGAAGGGGCACAGGTGCCGTTTTGGGATTGCACAGAGGAGAGGATGTTTCCCATACTCAGAGAGGTAAGGTCAGTGGAAAGAAAGTGGAAGGGGGTTCGACATGTTTAAGAAGCGGCCTGCTGAGCCATATGGGGAGACGCGGCCTGCTGAACCGCAGGGAAGAGGAATTCCCTGCGGAGGTGGGGTCACTCACCCGAGAGGCAAGGCAAAGCATTACCTGAGGGCCCTACGCTTGGGCGCCAGTTGTCACCTCGGAGCTGCACGTGGGAGGGTGAGGCTCAGAGTCACACACGCACACGGGACTCTGGGGAAGTTTCTGGAAAGCTTCCATTTAATGAATGCAGTGTGGGGCGTTATAGAGCACAAGCGGTGGGTGGGGTTTGTGGTGGCTGTTGGGGATTGGTCTGTGGTTGTCAGAGGTGGGGCCCAATGTTGGGGAGGACTGGGGCAATCCCTGGCCGTGGTGTGTCCATTAGCTCAATGCTTGCTTTGGTCTCAGTTTAGTCTACCGAGGGCCAAGGGCTCTCTCAGGACCTAGGAGACTGGCGTGCGGTGCAGTTGGCTCAGCCAGACCTGGACTTCGCCATTAGCAGAGTTTTGCCTGCCATTTCCCATTATTCTGTTTGAGCAATGACAAGGAATACCGGAAGGTTTTGCATGATCTAGAACTGATGGTTCTAAAGACTGGCCTCGATTATCCCAGTAGCATTTTAACAGGTCAACCATCATTTATTACCCTGTGCTCATGTCAGTCCCGACTTATCCTTCATTCATCATATCTTTGCTTCTCACTTCTCTTAATCATGGATCGAAATCTTTGCAAGTGACATTCAGTGCTAATCTCTACCATCACTATCTACACTACAACATTCATTTCTTGTTTTCGTGTCTTTATCCAAAGGTGTCACATGTGTCTTCCTTGTTCAGTTACAGAGTGAGTACTTGAAGATAGGATCTTCATTTTTCCTTGGCACTGAGATGCAAATTTAATCAAACACATGTATGTTCTCCCTTTCTCTCTCTAGGTATGTATATATGTTCTGCATATGATATATTTTAATATAGAAACACAAGGTAATTATATAAATATGTAAACATATAAATACCTATATAAATTCATAAAATTGTATGTATGGAATTGGATGTATATATAATTCTCTCTTTAATTCCAAGTATTGGCCGTGGAATTCAGATGATCCGAGTTCATTTTTGCAGTAACTCTCTACTTTTCACACGTTGGTATTTTTTCATATGCTGTAACCATCTGTCACTCAGTAGCATCTAAAAAGCAGATACCATATATCCAAAGCTAACTTTTGTTGTAGAAGAAAATAGAATCATTTTTTAAAAGATGGTTATAAACCCCTTAAAGGGGTTGAGGGTCATTTTGCTTTGAGGCAACACTGACCTCCTGTGGCCAAAAGAATCTAAAAAAATTATTTTTTCTTCTTGTCAAGTTTTCCTCCTAATACTTTCTTTATCACGGGAAAACTTAGCTTCCGTTTACAAAATTCAATTGTTACGATTTAACAGTGGGGATATATTCAGTTTATGCTGCTAGCTACCAAGGCAACGTGTAGGAAAAGACCCTCTTTGTCCATTCTGTGTGGGCAGAGAAACAAACTGATGCTGGGAATCTTCCAAGTATACACGTTGTCAAATTTAGAGTGTGACCACTCTAAGATTTGCGTATTTCCCTCCTGCATTGTGTGTTTACCACTCTCCCCTCCTTTCTATAAATGCTGCTGTTTTATTTGTTTTAAGAGGGCCTGGGAGTCAGTGGGTCCTCACTTCACAGTTGTTCACTGTGAGACCCAACTCGACATAGAAACAGCCATCTTGTTAAAAACTTCCACTTGTGTCCTATAATCTCCCTGTGAACATGATACTTGTCTCCTTGGGAACTTTCCATCCAACTATATGCGCAGCCACAGATTGCATGTTTTTAGAAAGTACTATTCTATAGTAAGCAGTGATCTAATCATTGCTGTTGTCTTCTGTAAGGTCTCGCTTTTGCACTTTAACAATAGAATGAGCTAATCCCTTCTGCATAGAAACCTCTTGGTAATAGGTGTGTGTGGGTGGTGGGGGGGTAGATTTTGCCTTAAAATACTGTGTGTTAATCTAAGCAGGTACTTTCTGCCTATGGAGGGATGGCTCTCAGTTGAATAATAAAGCTCTTGGTTGGACTTCAAGATCATGTCATGTCCTCAGGGATTGTCTTGGTTCCAACATCCATTATTTATGCTTTCCATTAATTTACTTTTCAAAAGATTCTATGTTACTTTCCCTGTCCTCTGCATTGTCACCATTCTTGTGGTCTGCTTCTCTGAGCTGACAGTGGCTTTCCAGTGCTTCCCTGATCTTGGTCCTCCTGGGTTCTTCAGTCAACACCTCTCCTCTTTTTCAATGTGCTCCTCTCCAAATATTGTCCACTGACCAATTGTTTTTCATGGCAGCAAATGAGACTGACTTTAAAAATGTTTATGAAAATTTGACTTCATAAATTTTTGCATCTTTAAATCTAGAAATGAAATGCTGGGCTGGTATTTTTGCAGTTGGTTGTTTAAGCATTTTGTATTCCAGAAGTTTATTTTTATTGTCTGTCACAGTTGATGGGTCAATGAAGGTTTGGAAGTTGACTTGTCCTTTTCTTCAGGAGGAAGGGAAGAACATGACTCTTCTACCCTACTGGATTAACTTGTCCTGAATTCCTTCTTTTGGTGAGATGTTGGCCTTACTCACCCTTCTTGTTTGACTTAATATGTTGTCTCATCTCTCCATAAGGTTTCTAATAAGCTGTCACTTGGGCCCTGTGGTCCATCCTTTCTGTTCAGTCCAGTGTGTGCTCAGGGACATCAGCATGCATGCCTCCAGTGCCACTCGTTGAGCCTATGCTGGAGATAATCACATCCCAGCAGTTTTCCTTCCCTGTGACCCATCCAAGTAGAATCACTGCTGCAGGATCCACTTGAAGTTTCCTTCCTGGTGTGTTTGTTGTGTTCGGTTTATCCAAACCTTACTGATCACCGCCCCAGTCCCAGGCCAGACATCATAGCAGCAGGTTGGTGCCTGCAGCTTCCCTCCACATAGGCCCCAGGCACTGCTCTGTACTTACGTTCCTTAAGTAACATCTGTGAGGCAAATACAATGAATTCTGGTTTAGGATATGTGACGTTTCCTGCGTTGGTCCACAGGGTTGGTGAGAAATTGCTTTGGACACACATGCCAGCTGCATGAGTTTCCTCAGCGACTCTGAATAACAGGTTTGTTATTGTGCCGTGCTGGGGGCCACGTGTTTAGAATAAAGGTTTTGGCAGGTTGATTGCTTCCACCTGAGACTTACGGGGTGGGGGAGCCTGGTTTGTGTCTCTCCCCCCAACTTTCTTGTGTGCTGGTGGTCTGTTGTGTTCCTTGTCTTGAGGCCCTTTCACTCCAGTATTCCCCTGTGGCTTCACGGGGCTTTCCCCATTTGTGGCAAATGTCTCTCTGGTTCTTGCATGAGGACATCAGCCATTGTTGTCAGAATTCCCTCAAAGTCAGGGATGATCTCATCCTCAGATTCTTCACTGTATCTGTTACAAATCAGATCACATTTGTAGTTCCCAGGGGAAGTGTTAGAACTTGGGTCTATCTTTTCAGGGTAACTTCTATATCCGCTGCAACAAGGTTAATGGTAAAGTACTCACCCCCTTCCACACTGTGCCATACCAATCACTTTCTGTGCCTCACAATTTAGTATTCATTCACTGCCCAGGGATAAGCCCCATGCCTCATTGTATTAGTTTTATTTAAACTACTGTGGTTAAGGACTGTGTTTATACATCACCTGCAGTCCTTCAAGGCCTCACAGAGCCTGAAGTGTGAAATAGGAACTGTCGTAGAAGGACTGCTGGGCCTCACTGTGGTGCATCAGGCTAGGAAGGAGAACCTTCTGGAATTCTACCTAGGACTGTACAGTTAGCTGACATCACCTAAGGATACACCATTATTGTGTGTAAGCAAAGGAAAAGCTTCACATACAAAAAGAAGCACATCAGCAGTATTGGGATGTATTAGTCATTATTCACACCTACACAATAGGCCTGCCACCCATTTAAAAAATTCTTTCCATTTTATGAATTGTCCATTAAAATTTAGAACAGCAGGGACAAGCCTAAGTGCCCAAAATCGCTAAACTGCAGGTAATTTGGGGGTAGCAGGACTGAAAATAACAACTTTTGTAATTTATTTTGAATGTAATAACTGAAAAATAATTAAGTCTCAAGGCAATGCAGGTCTTATCAATTGGATTTAATTCTTCATGGAAAAGACAAAAGCTGAGTACTAGGAGAGAAGCTGTGTTTAAAAAATTGTCACTCATATGAGCAAGTTTTTCAGCTAAATAATAAAACTGCTTGTACTGTAACTTTTAGTCCTAAAGTTTCAGTGATTCTTTGGTGACTTCATCTGTGGATAGTTAAAAATAGTGGAATTAATTCTGAGCACAACAAAGCCTGACTCAGAATGTCAAAACCTGATTTGCATTTTAAACATTAAGGAGTAAGAGCTTTTGTTTGTTTGCTTTTGTTTTCTCCTGGCCCTTGAGGATGTGATGTTAAAAACAGCGCTTTTAACTGAAATGATGTGCCAAGCACAGGAGCCGACTGGGTGGTGGGGTGTGTGTGTGTAAAAGAATCCTCCAGGACGTGCAGCTTTTGAGCATTTTCTAAGTGATGGTTCCCCAAAGAGAATGAAGAGTGAATATATCTCAAGTTTAATCCTCTCCTGAAAAGAGGCAAAGACTGTTTTTTAAAAAATAAATAAATCTGTGATGGGGAAAATAAGATAGGGGAAAGTAAAACTGTAGTATTCCCTTCTGTTTGCCCTTAATAACTTGCTTTCATGTTTGATGCTGTGTTTATGGATATGTGTTCCTGATCGCACTCTCATTTTGCAGCCTGTCCTCTCCTGTTGTAAATTGTCCGGGCACATCCTGACGCTCCAGCAGGCTAGAAACTGGAAGATCCTTAATTGTGCATTTTCAGTAGCAAAGAGCTGTGGTTGGTTTACCAGCAGCACCCCCTTGTGGCAATTATATGAATTTCAAAATTCTTAAATAGTTTTAAAAATTCAAGGGCACGCTAAATCTCACTTTACAACATTTTCTCCCTATTTTCGGGGTTTCAACTTAATCACTCTTTTCTCTCACCATATATTTTATTTCAGCCAAAAGTCCATTCTTCAGGTTTTAAGTTTAGAGATGTAATTTATGGTTTGGAATACACCAATTCTAAGATTTATGTAAGGATTGAAGGCATTTTAATAATAGTGAATACGATCATTGCCAAAAATCAGTGCCAAATTCGTACTTGACCTGTTTTCAAACAGTTGAATATTTAATTGTAAAATGCACTTTTCTAAAGACTCCAGCATATTTATTTACTTAGACAGCACTGAGGATGGAGCCCAGAGCCTCACACATGCGAAGCCAGTTCTCTACCACCGAGCTGCATTCACAGCTCAATACTGAAGAATTATTAATCACTGTTGTCCCTTCATGGCATAGAGTTCTTCTTCTCTTACTTAAACTTGGTATATAAGTCCTTCAAAGTTTCTTATTCCACTAAACTTTATATCTTATACGAAACCTTACGAGCTCGTACTCAAATTCTGTGAGAAATTAGTTTGAATAAAAATTTTTACATATGAGAGACCTAGATTTCTCAGAGCAAATCAGAGCTCCAATGGCCTTAAGGCTTTTATTTTTTTTTTAACCCTCCATGTTTCAAAACAAAGAAATGAAATTCAGAATTAATCTGTTTTACAGTAGCTGAGTATCTGGTTTTGAGCTGACAGAAGGATAAAATGCTTCTTGGTGACTTTTTACCCCTTTGGTCACCAGAGTTTCCTACTGCTGTAACCACTTTCCCAACTGTCCATTAAGGTTTTGCCTCGCCTAAGTGATGTAGTTTAGGAGGTGACTGAATACAGTTTTGCCGGGGTTGTATCACCTATGCTTCTACAGGACATGGAATGAGTACTTCATTGTAGAGATAATCTGCTCTAGGATGACTAGTTTCCAGGTCCAGGGCCTTGTACTTTCTGGACCTCAACTACTGTGAGGATCAGGACAGTGACTCAATAAGGGAGGAACAAAAGGAAGGAGCTAGGAATACTAACCAGCTAATTTGCATTATGAACATTCTGTTGGACTCAATTGTTCTTCATGCAAAGCAAATTTATTATATGTGACTGATTAATATATCCCAACTATTTTTATAAACTTTTTCTTTTCCTTCGGGGTCAGTTTTGTTGATTTTTTTGATGTTTTTGAAAAGCCTTAAAGCCTGTTTTTCAAAGACTTTATAAGATGTGTCTGGGGGAGAAGTCTGTTGATATTAGAGATCCTTATTGGAGACTTGAGATCTGATGAAGCAACAAGTTTTTACTGCTTAGAAGAGAAAGGTATCAGTACAGTGTCTCAGTAATATATACAAGTACCATTATATTTGTGAATGGCTGGAGGTTATTGCTTACTTTTCCCCCCGAAAACAGACTGTCCCAATGAGGATTGTAATTTAGTGTTCTTTCATCCCTGTGTTCCTCCTTTTCTTGTATTGAAGACTCTGGGAAGGTAAAGGGGGACTCATTGAAAGTGATGAAATTCTGGAGTCATACAAAAATCCTAACAGTCTTCCTTTCCACACTTTTCCCTCTTTTAATGGAGGCTCTCAGGTCTGTAATCCCAGCACCTGAGAGGCTGAGGCAGGATATTGAGAGTTTGAGCCCACCCTGGGTGACACAGTAAGACCTTGTCTCAAAGAAACACAAATTTTCTGGATTTTATTTTCAGTCTGCCACTTACCACCTACATTAACTATATTGTTATGAACAAATTATCCCAAAACTCAGAAGATAAAAGCAATAAACATTTAATATATTAATTTCTGGGGTCAGAATATGGGCACAGTTTAGTTGGGTTCAGGCTGTCTCATCAGGCTGGGTTCTGTGATCTCACCTCTTTGCTTTACCAAGCCCGAGTCATTCACAAGCCACGTGGCCATGGCGATGCGATGCCAAGTGCCTGGGATGTCACTTCCTCACCAGTTTCTCTCAGAGTGAGCTGGAAAGTGTGAGAATGAATATAAGAAGGATAGAAAAACAGAAATTGGAATCTTTGCATAGCTTAATCTTACAGGTGGTATCCTGTCCCTTTTGCTACTTTGCATTTCTTAGAAGACACACTGAGTCCAGCTGACACTCAAAGAAGGAATAGGAGGCTGGGCTGTCACAGAGGTGGCCCTGCCCATAAGCACAGAGTCTTTGTCTCAGTCATTAACGTCGGTGGGATCACGGTCTCGTAAGTCTGACCATCTGTGCTGTAATGAGCATAAATAAGTTAAGGAGAAAAAATATGTACAGTTCTACCTGGCACAGCTTTAGGGTCAAAGGAGACACTACGAATAATCCCTCTTTTACAGAGGCAGGAACTGAGAAGCAATGAATTTAAGGGGTTTACCCAAAGTCCTATCCTCGGGAGAGTCAGCACTTCTGGGACACAGGCCGAGGCTGACTTCATTTTTAAATATCAGCTTAGAGAATTAAATATATTTTTCCATTCTGTATGAGTTTCACTTACGAAGAATATTTTTTTTCTAAAGAGTCAGGTGGTCAGCTATTCTGCCTCCCACAGTCCTGCTCCTCGCGGACCCCATGCTGACAGAGCTTTCTTCTTTTTCCGGTTAGTGTCCTTCGGTGCTGCGAGTCCCTCCCTTCGAGGACGCTCTGGCGTTCCTAGAACTACCGCCATCTTTCTGCTCTGTGAATGGCAAAATGCCTTCAGTTCAGTTTTTGAGCTTCTTCCCTTTTGCAGCCCATTTCTTGCCATCTCCATTCAGTCTCCGGCTTTAAAAGCCGTTCTTACTGAAATGACGCCTGCTTGTCAAATTCGGACCTGCTTGTCCAGATCCTTGTGTGACGCTCTGCGTGGGTGGTCTCTGTGCTACTTGTTCCGTGTCATGTCAGGATCAGCACTGTGTTCCGTTCTTCCTTCTAGAAGCATTTATTGCATTCTTTTCCATTTTTTCCCCTCATAGCTCTTAACTCTTTCTTGTGTACTATTATACTTATTTTTTTCTTTTGTTTACTTATTTCTGTTGTACTTATTTTTTACTAGTGTTTACCTCTGCTCTCTAGAATATAAGCTCCAGAAGGCCCAAGAGTTTTTCCTTCATTTTTTTT
>PVIC010003796.1:0-66609 GCA_004025085.1 Thryonomys swinderianus | reverse complement strand
TTTCTTACTTTGGGGTCAAACTATCAAGAAGTTTGATCAAAATAAAACTTCACAGATTAACCATTTATTTAGCACTACATTCTCATTTTTCCTCAAAATTACAAGTCATTTTTCTGTTTCCATGTTTCTAAGAGAAAATAGCTTAACTGTTGTCACTGGATAAAAAATAACTTACCATCTCTTCCTTGTGTCATAGTTTAGGGGCATGTCTTTTCATCCAAATTATGTTTGCACATTAAAATTTAACAATGGAACTGTTGCTTAAAATCTTTCATATCTCCATTTAGGTACTATATAATATGATGCATTCATATATTTAGAAAGCTTTGTGATATAATTCAAGTAAAAGAACTAAATACAAAGTGTGTTCTTTCTTGACCATTTATTCTACCTTGAGCCATTGACACAGAATTTAATTTTGTATTTCTTCAAAAACACGTAGAAATCCACTAAAAGCTGCTGCCTTCCCAAAACCATCATGGTCACAGTTAATTAAATATTTAATGCCATCAAGCACAAGGCAGGGCATCCAATGTGCATGAACTGCACTATAAAGCCACAGTAATGGGTTTCGATCCCTTGGGTCACTTGTGTGCTCTGCACTGATACAGTAAATGAGGGCAAAGTTGCATCAAAATCTGGGTTTAAATACTTAAGAACACTTTGCACCACATCTACTGACTAGATTAATTCTAGACCTGTAAATCTGATATTTTTTTAAATACCCTGTATCACTTTATTTGCCTTCAGTCAAGCAAAAATGCTAGGTGTGGTTCTGGATAATTCTCCCTTCCGGTGTGACCCGTTCCTATATACTTCAAGTGTGCTAACTTACCGAGTCTCTGCTAAAAGCTTCCATTACTGATTAGTTGCACCTGTCGGTTGAAATTAGGACGGTCTTTTCTGCAATAGCAGCAAAGTGCTGAATGAAGGCAAAGGACCTCTCCATCAGGGCATTCAGTGATTTTCTCTCAGGCATATGTCATCAAATGAAAAGAAAAGGAAATAAATGCAGTAAAAACCTTTATCAAGCTATTTTCCTTGTGAATATCATAATCTGCCTTTTAAAATTGACCCAAGTGATCTTTTCTTCTAAAGCTGACCTTATGCCTTTGTTAAGGAGAAAACACAATGTTTATTATAAGGAAAGATGTTGTGACTCAAAGACCTTTAAAGGACAAATCTCTAGGGAAGCATATATATACATATATATGTATATATGTGTGTGTATATACATATATATGTATATGTGTGTATTATATATGTATATATGTATATATATGTAATATATATATATATATTTAAAAATATATATATTTAAATCAGTCAATGTTTACCAGGTAATTGAAGTTTTTAAATTTCTTTATGTCTTCTCCTTTTAAAATGGAAAATATAAATTTTAGATTTTATATTAGTATGAATACGTAATATGATATACAGAAAGTTGTTATCCCAATGTTGGGAACAGTTATCATATGTCCACTTAAAAATATTAGGGGCCGGAGGGTTAGCTCAGTGGTTCCGGCACCTGCCTCGCAAGTGCAAGGTCCTGAGTCCGATCCCCGGTAACCACATATAATGCTGGGCGTGAAGACACGCCCACCAACAATCAACACCGCATACTGCAATGCCGGACGTGGTGGCTCACGCCTGTAATCCCAGCACTCGGGAGGCAGGGACAGGAGGATTGCTGAGTTCAAGGCTTGCCTGGGCACCATAGTGAGCTCAGGGCCAGCCTGAACTACAAAGCGAGACCCTGTCTCAAAAAAAGCAAAGAACAAAAAAGCAAAAAATAAAAAATAAAAAAATAAAAATATTAGTGTGTTCCCTACAAAGTATCTGCCTAGGGTTTCTATTGGCTTGGGTCCTTTTAAATAGGAGCTCAACAAATAAATTTGATTAATATCTTTGCTGTTGATCCTAATGAAAATTGGAACCTCCCATTTAATGGTGATGAATTCTTTGATGAATGCATGGGGAAGTATTTATTAGCACATAACCTTCAGGATCGTAGTAGAGAAACTGCTAAACTCAACCCTTTTGTATTTTTCCCTCTCATCTTCTATGATATGTATGATAGTGTTCACTGTAGGGAATAGTAGAATTTAGCTGGGTTTTTGCACACATCTTATTTAAGTCTTTCTTCTGCATCTGACTCTTGACCCCCCCCCATCACATGGATCAGATTATTTATGCTTTTAAAGCTCCATTGCAAAATATCTACCTTCTTGCTACTTTTTCGGCCTGCACCATCTTTTCTTGGTCCTATTTTCTTTTTCTAAGAATGACTGATACCTAGATGATGATGATGATGACAATGACAAGAATGATTATGATGATAAAGTTCCTCTCCATGTCCTGGCTGGGTTTGGTTATGGATTTTGTAGCTGTAATTCAGAATGGAGAAAAACAAAGCCCAGGTATTGAATCCCTTTTGGAAGAAAGATCACAGTGTCCCTCAAAATCATTCTGGGACAGTAAATTGACAAAAAGAGTCTAGGGCTCAGATTAAGATGAGTAAAACTGATAGCACACAAGTCTGTCCAAAAGAAGAATTAAGTGAGAAGACAGGGAAAGCAAATGTAGTCCATCAGAATCAAGTCATTCAGTGATGAATATTATATTTGGGCAGCTTATTTTTAAATGTATTGATATTTAAATTGTAAGAAAATCCTTGAGGAAATTTAATCATGCTGGCAAAGGTAGCACAGTTATTGTCTTCACCAAATTTATTTTACCAGTATCATCATCCTTATCTTCATTAGGTTTTCAGGAAAAATACAAAAATGTTCAAACAATAGGTTGAAGAAAAATTTACTCGTTACTCTTTATTTATGAGGTAATTTGTTGACTGACTTTTGGAAACATAATCAAATAAAATTTAATATGACAGAAAATTTATCACTTTAAGGGTTAAAATTCAATGGTTTTCATTCCCTATTCCAGTGTATTCCTAAAACTTGGATTATTTTATTATTTGGACATATTGAAAATATCTAGCTATCTTTGGTTTAAAATATTCGAGTGCATGATTTTCTCATTTCTGTAATTATCCCCAGTAGAATACTGGAAGCAACTTCTGTTTAGTGTCTTAGAGTTCCAAAGGTCTTGCTAAGCTAAAATTTAAGTGCTAATATGGCTACACTTTTTATGGAGGCTTTAGTGGAGAATCATTTTTTTACCTTTTCCAATTTCTAGATCCATTTTGTGCTCACAGTTCCTACCTTCCTTTTCAAATCCAGCAGTATAGCATCTGCAAATCTCTTCAATATTGAATTCCTCTTGCTTCCATCTTTCATTTACAAAGATCTTATGGTTATAATTGGACCCATTCAGATAATTCAGAGCAATATTTCCACTGAAATAGCCTTATCAATCACATCTGCCAAATCCCTCCTGTCCTGTGCAGGAACAATTACAGGTTCTGGGGTTTGGCGCGTGGATATGTGTGATCTCTAGAATGTTATTTGGCCGATAGTACTCAGATTAACATTTAAATTTTATATTGTGCGATTGATATTGTTAACAATTGTAATGTTATAGGAGATCCTCTACCTTTAAGACAGTTTTCTTTGATATTTCTCTGGATTTCAAAGAATAGGGAACTTAGAAGTCTTCCCAGAATGTACTTTAATTACATGAAGGTTATACGCTCATGTTGTGATGGTGCCATTTAAAATACATTTCTTTGCCGGGCGTGGTGGCTCACGCCTGTAATCCCAACACTTGGGCGGCAGAGACAGGAGAACTGTTCAAGGCTTTCCTGGGCTACATAGTGAGTTCAGAGCCAGCCTGAACTACAAAGCAAGACCCTGTCTCAAAAAAAAAAAAAATTCCTTTGCCAGTTCCCACAAAAATACATCTATTTCACAATTGGGAGTTGCTACTATTTGAATATTTAGATGTTCATTTGGGAGGATGGCCAGATGTCTCAATGACTCTTTTTCTCACCTTTACCTCGCTTACCCTTCCTCTTACCTTCTTAGATTTCTTTGACATTTCCAAAGTCTTTTCACTATCATTTATGAAGAATAGTTCATTTTTACAAAACTTTACCAAACATGAAAATGATACTAAATGCATCAGGTAAAAGAGCCTGCATTTAAGAAGTTTCTAAGTTTTTTGAAGAGATTTATAGCTACACTCCAAAAATATTTATTTCCCAGTTATAAATATAATACTATAATTTATATTAAATAAAATTAGTATAGATAATTCAAGAATGATACTATTACTACTTATCATATTTTATGTGACTATTAAAGATTTTCTTACTGGGATTCTTATTAATTAAAATTGCTTTTATTAACTACTCTCTATGGACCAGGCACTATGCTAATTGCAAATTCAATAAAGAATAAAATATTAGGTCTTAATCTCATTAGCTCACATTTTTATTGATTTGATTTAGCCATTGCCTAACCATATCATTGGTTTGACTATTATCTTTGTTGAAATGTCTTAACTTAGCCATAAGAAATGGTAAAGATAAATTTATAGCAGTAGAAGCTTTGAATGTGATACTACTATAAAGGGCAAAAATGAACCTGTTTCAGTACCAAAGTATTAGCATATTTCTGAGAAATAAAACTGTTTTCCTTAATAAGCTTTTTAAACACAAACAACATATTGAAGGCTCAGAAATGTCACTTCACCTATGCAGTGATGGTAGATATGCAATTTAAAAATAGGGCTGTAATATGACATTCACATTACTAGCATTTAACAAAATTATCAAATACTGTAATAACAACTGCCCCCATAACCATTTACATATATCAGGTGCGTGCTGAGCTCCATATATACATTAACTTATTTTTGCTCATGTGCTATTAAGAAAAATAAAATTAAGGAGATCTTATTAACTTGCATGTAACTACATATAACAGTATTCTTCACCATGGGTCTACATAACTCTCTATACTGAATCACACTTATCTCATTGACTTTCTGTCTTCCTTACTAGACTGTAAGTGCTAAAAAAGTGATGATTTTTAACTCGTATTTTTCCATATCAGAAATTCTAAGCTTAGAGTCTGTCAAAGCAAGTAAGTTCAATGATTGTTCCCATATTGTACCAATCCATCCTTAGAGACTTCCCTCAAGAGGATAAATCAGTACAAAGGATGTGAATTTAGAACAGCTACTCTGTTAGGTACAGATGTAAATATACACAGGTATAATATTAGCTTCCAAAGAAGTTTCAGGAGGTCAGCTATGCCTCCAGTGTAAATATCAAATCATAATAAAGGAGAAACCTCAAATCAAGTTATGTCTTTCATATAGAGAACTCTTAAAAAGAGAAATTCATCCACAAACACAGTGCACATCCTATAAGTAATATAGTAATCTTAAAGTCATGCATTGCTTTTAGGTGTTCTGATCACCACCTACTAGTATGACATGCTCCTTTGGTATATTTGACCATAGGCAGTACTGTGTAAGTCTTGTACCAGTAGGCTTTTTAAGCAGTTATGCTATACTAAATGCTGGACATATATCACTTTAAACTGTTTTTGTTACTCTTGAGTATATAGTTCTTAAACCTCATACTATTCCTATAATCCAGGAGCAGAAGCAAATCTTGAAAGCATATGAGAAAATTCATGTATCTTAAGTAATTGCAATAATGAGAATCAGTATGTTATAGCTATCATACTAATTAACAAGCTGTTACTTTCATCAATAAAAATTCCTTTGTGAATATTTATTAGGTTAATTTCAAAACCCTCAGCTGTGGACTGAGAGATTGACAATAAAAAGACAGAGACATCTCTCAAATATAGCCTTTCTGATACAATGCCTGGTGGATGGTACTGGAAAATAGCTCTTAATGTGGATAAGTGACTAAGATCTGTATCTTTCTGCTGGCATGCCCATAATATCACTTTGTTTACAGTAAGTTTTATGTGTACCTGTGTGTGAGGACACGTGTGGACATGGGAGATTTATTTACCAGAGGTCATTCAATCACTAGAACTGAGGCCTACGGCGATAAGAGATAGTTTCAGTTGCTCTTCTAGAAGTAGAACCTTTTGAGGTTTCTTTTTGACTTCTTTCAAATTGTACTTCACCTCCTCTTCAATTTCAATATTCTTTATAGAGATCTTTGGTAATTCAGGCTCCTGTGTTTCATGTCAGAATTAATAAATATTTTTTTCATATTTTACTTGCTAGGTACTTTATAAACAATGTACCTAAAATGATTAGGTTTCTTTCAATTTCATTTATTAATTTATTTCACAAATACTTGTTAGTTTTAAACTAGATTTTTGTCACTCTCCCTTTTACATCTTTTGCCCACAGAAAATGGGGTTCAGTACACAACAAATACACCCCAAATGTTGTTGACTGACTGAAACACATTGTATTATGAGACCATCATTATTAAAGTTTTCATGTTTCTTTTCCTAATTTCAAAATGCTTTTTCATTTTAGATCACTCCAGGTAGCTGTCTGACAACATCAATCTATTGATTCTCACTACACGGGGTGAAGAAGAAACCATCAAATCAGGTATGGTTTTCAGCATCAAAAATTATCCACTCAAAATTAAATATATATAATATACCTCAGACTGAAACTTTAAAAATATCCTTAAAATGAGACTTGAGGCAATTGATTTTGAAAATCACTAGAAGCAAGAGACATTTTTTTTTTCTCCTAACACAAGGTCTCTTCTGTAGAAGAGAAACTATTTATACAAGCACTTGTAAAGACTTCTACATTATAATTTACTCCACCTAATAATTACCTTATCAACACATATTCTGTCTAAATGTCTTTAGTCACAGTCCTTCTAATGTAATCTGTGTGATCATTGTTCTTCTGTTTGATATGCATTGGAAGCCCACAGGGTCTTCTTATTCTAATCAGTATTTGAATGCATTGTCTATGGAAATGAAAGTAACAATGATTAGTGGGACAGATGTTTCCCTTGAATGTGAAAATGTAGGGGTTAGAACCACAAATTAAGTGGAATACTCACAGTCTTTGCATGCATTATTTTTGAGATGGTGAGATAAACATTATTGTGAAATGAAAAATCAGGTACTGGTGAAGTTGTAAAAACTTATGACTTGCAAAATAGATGATATCTCAGAAGAGCTCACAACTATGCTCTCTGATAGTATGATTATAAAATGAAATACATTTACCTTTCATTCATGTTGATTTTGACAAAAAGGAAGATACACACAAAAGAGAAACAGAATAATCAGAATTTCATGAAATGTGCATCAGTACATAAAAAAAGGATTAGAAAAGCCTATGAATGGATTATCATTATTCATTGTATAGTTTTATTCTTATTAATAGTCAATGTTTCTCTGCTGTTGGCTGAAAATGCTATGAAAATCAGTTACTTATGACAGTTTTCAAAAACAAAGACATTGTCCCTCTTAACTAACTTATATTGGTCATATTTTACCTTTTATTTTTATGTCTTAGCCTTTATTTGTTGGGATTTTAAGTGCATGATATAACCAGAAAACTGTGCAAATATGATTTATTGTGTCAGTGAACTGAGACTGACCTTACAGTTAAGGAAAATTTCAAGGCCAAGGTGATACTTCTTCCCACCTCCCCAGATCTATAAAAACATTGTCACTCACTTCATTTGCAAAAGCTTTGTGTTATTCCCTCCTCTCCCATATATTCACAAACATTTGATGAGACTAGGCAGCGAGTGAAGCTGGAGAATAAAGAGGAGCACCTCAGTCTTGGGGTGAGTGCTCAGCTAAAAAATGTTCACAGTAAGAGAGGACCCACCTTATCACCGCATGTAGATGGCAATTTACCAGCCCTTCAAGACTGATAATATTGTTGTGGGTAGGTAAGCTAATTAAATACCTGGGAGGTATTTTGATAGGGCCCAGCCCTCAAAGACCCAACTTCATAGACAATCAAGGAGCCACCTGGGGAGGACAATTGAGACACTTTTAACCTTGTGAAAGGAGAGAGGCCACTACATCCATGTAAGATAAATAGTAGTGATTGATGATAGGTATCAATCGCAGGGTGGATGGGTAGGGTCTTGGCCCATGCTCACCAAGAACGATCCTAGGCTGGAAATCCTTGTAGCTTGTTACATGATTTGCTTTCCCACAACATTCCTTTTTAAACAGTACTAATCTTATCAGTTGATCATAGTGTTGTTCACCTTGTAAATCTTATTGGCTGGCCCCGCTTTAAACTCACCTCACTGCAGGGCTTTGCTCCATAAATATCCTCTGGGAAACAGGGCACCCGGGTCCCCCACTTCAGGTCCTCCTTCTGTGTCTCTTAGGGAGAAGCTTTCTTTCTAAACTTTTCTTACTCTTAAACTCTGTTGTTCGAAGAATTCATTCTTTGATGTTAGAGAATAGGAGCTTACGTTTCAAATATCTAGCAAGCTGGGAGTTATACTTGCTCCCCTGTATCAATATAATCTTCCAACTTCTCAGTTGTTGGGCAGATTTTACAGCTGTCTCTCATGTTTTGTTTGAATTGCTTAAACAATTTTCAATGAGAAGATGAGTATCTTTGTTCTAGAATGATTCTCCTGAAGAACAGTTTGCTCTGAGCTTATAGACAATCACTAGGCTGCCTAGACTATTGAACTTTGGATATACTCTTCACCATTAAAATTGTATACACAATTTGTAGATTCAAAGTATTGTTAGTGTTAACTCATGATTATGTAATAACTGGTTGTCCTAATGGAGCAATGGCATTGGAGTGTGATTTTGTGTTTCACAGTACCTTTTCTACTTCATATCTTTACACCTCCCCCCTGACACATGTAGTGATAATTGTCCCTGAACATTGCAGTTTGGTTTACATGTACTTTTAAACTTGTTTTCATTGAATCAAATAAAAGCTCTCAGTGAAGTTTATGTTAAGCAAGTCTATTTCATAATACATACTACTGTCTCCATGTTCAGCCTTCCTATTCATAAGATGAAGAACACTTGTTAGAGAAAGCCTGGCTCTTCTCATGTTTGACTTAATATATTTTTTATTCCTATTTGTCCAATAGAAGGAATATCTACAATTTTAGATTTCCTACATTTTGATTATTTTAGGTATACAATATATATTGTCTTTGTGATGTTAAATGAAGAAAAAGAGCACTGTGAAACAAATATACCTTTTCTAAAACAAATGTAACTCCAAAGCATTATGTTTTAGAACACTTAAAAAGTTTCTAAAAGATAAATCTTCACCTTAGATTATTATGTAAATAAAATCATGTAAGTATTATGTAAATGTAATTACATATAGAAGTAATTAGTGAGATAATGAAATTCAAACTTTGATGCTGTAATGTGGGGAATTATAGAAAGAGTAATTATATATCATGTTCTCTAAAAGTTCAGCATCTAGGAAGGAGTTAATCAGTTTTCACTTAGTGTATTGTAGAAGGTGTGGTGAATGGGTGGTCTGATTAGGGAAAGACACAATTGGTGGTACTGTCTCAGTGGACAGTGTTTCCGTGCTCAGGCCAGAGCTCTTAGGACTGCATCCCAATTATTGCATTCACTCATATCTGCCGAAGACTTGTCTGCAATGGAAATGGTAAATGCTCCTTGCCCACTCCATCTTATCAGCCGTATGTTCTAGTAGCTGATAAAGTTCTGGGCTGTTGAATTTGGCTGGATAGACGCATCCATGACTACTCTGCGTTCCAGTGCTCAAACATCCGCAGTGCCTGGATATATGCTTTGTCTCCTAACTGATTACCTGCTATCTATTCTACCCACAATCCGCTTTTCACACTGAAGATGTGGCATGATTAAACTTTTAGTCACTTCTCATTGCTTTTAGGGAAGTTATTAAAACTATTAACATGGTCTCTATGATTCCATAGGTTGTTCTATAGCCAGCCACTTTGGAACCTCCTTCCACTTCTGCTTTTTCTGTATCTCCATACTGTCCATCTTTAATCTCTCTGGATCACATACCCGGTGGTATCCCTTCTCCCTTGAAAGCATTGTCTCTTGCTCTTTCTTTTTTCAGCCTTGTAAGCCTCTATTAAAACTATATGAATTATAACATTAAGAAAAAAATAATCTAAATGCTTCAATTACAAGTAAGAGACTAGAGGGCCAGAAGGTTAGCTCAGTGGTTCCAGCGCCTGCCTCACAAGCTCAAGGTCCTGAGTTCAACCCCCGGAAACCACATACAATGCTGGGCGTGGTGACTCATGCCCACCAGCAATCAATGCCACATACCACAGTGCCGGGCGTGGTGGCTCATGCCTGTAATCCCAGCACACAGGAGGCAGAGGCAGGAGGATTGCTGAGTTTGAGGCTTGCCTGGGCTACACAGTGAGCTCAGAGCCAGCCTCAACTACAAAAGTGAGACCCTGTCTCAAAAAAAAAAAAAAAAAGTAAGAGACTAGAATGTTGGATATAAGCAATATACCAGTTATAGAAAACACATATTAAATAGGATGATAAAATAAATTAAACATAACAACAACTATAAAAATGTAGTATATTAATACCATGTTGAAGAAAAGAAAATTAGTTACGCCAATGTCAAATGAGTTTTAGACAAAACATTACAGGAGCAAAGAGGCTCACTATTCTATAAAAGAAGCCAACTCTGTAAATATAATAATAGACCATTATTAATATAATATCAATATAATAAACCATTATGTAGCTAACAGTAGAGCTTCAAAACATGAAGCCAGGACTCTCAGGGCAGTAAGTAGAAATAAATAAGTGTGAAATCTTTATTTGATATTGAAGCACTTCTACCTCATAATAGTACAAGTAAATGAAAAACCGTATGGTTAAAGATGACTTGAGAAACACTGAAAACTCTCTTAACCTAATTACTATTTATAGAATATTCCACTCACATGGAACAGAATACAGATTCTTTTCAAGTATACAATGAACGTGTATAAGATGGACCATACTTTCAGCAACAAATACATTTCAATAAGTCTAAAATAAATCAGGGGGCACAGGAATCTTCTATGATAATTGTGAATTAAATTGGAAATCAATAACAAAAACATGCAAAAAATCTGATTTTGGAAAATAAGTAGTGCAATTCTAAATAGAAGAAAATATCAAGGGGGGAAACAGGTAATATTTTGAGCTGTGTAAATGTGAGATTTAGCAGAACATAATTTGTAGAACTTACCTAAAATAGACATTAGAAGAATTTTAATAGCACTAAATTCCCTTAATTCTACCTAAAGAAATTGAAACAAGGGTAGGTTTAATGAAAAGTAAGCAAAATAACTATAATGAAGATTCAGTGATATCTTCAAAGAAGTAGAGGACAGAAAAACAAAAAAGAAAATCGATGAAAAAGCAGCTTATTCTTTGAAATGACCTGTAAAATTGGCCAGTTTTTACCCTGATTAATCTAGAATAAAAATTGAAATATTATATTTTACTAAAACTAAGGAAATGAACAGATGGCATTATTGTCTATAAAGAGACCATGATGGAATTATACATTAGCTACTATAAATAAAAAGTAAGTTAATAAAATAACAAAATATAACTGGAAATTAAAATTTAATCTTTAAAATATTTAAAATGTTATAAAAATATGAATATTTAGTGATCTGGTAGAGAATCTGTAAACATGAACTGAAAATATGTTGCTGAAGGGTCTCTTTAAATCTTACATTGATAAGTAATGTGTATTCATAAATTATAGATGTCTGTTAAAGATAATCCTCCTGATTACTGTGAGTTCAAGGCTATCCTGAGCTACATAGTGAGTTCGGGGTCACCCTAAACTACAAAGTGAGACCCTGTCTCAAAAATTAAAAGACAAAAAGATAATCCTCCTCCTCAAATTTATCTACAGATTTAATGCAAATCCTGTACAATTTTCATCAGATCTCTTTTGTATAAATTAAACTAATTTTAAAATTTATATAACAATATAAAGTAGATCAAATATCCAGGACAACCTGCAAAAGTCAAGTATAAACATGGAAACATACCTTCGTACTTCTTTATCCAGTCTCCACACAATGCTATAGAAAAAAAATAGTATGATAGAAGCATAAACATAGGCTTATCAATCAATACAGCAGAATAGAGATTCACAGAAACATATCCATACATTTATGGAAAATTGATTTTTGACATGAGAAATTCAGTGGAGGATGAAAAGACTTTTCAACAGATGGCTCTAAAGCAATTGGATATTCATATAAGAATGTGAACAAAGTTCCATATTTCTCATTTTATACAAAAACTAACACAAAATAGATCACAAATCTAAATGCAAAACTATAGAATTTTAGGGAGAAAACATGGAAAAAAGTCTTAACGGCCCTGATTTAGGCAAAGCTTTCTTACGTAAAATAATGAAAGCACATTCTGTGAGAGTAAAATACTGATAAATTAGGCTTCAAAAATTAATATTTTACTATGATCACATTCCTCATGGATAATGTGTACCTATACATGATTCATTTTGATTCTTTTTTTTTTTTTTTTTGCTTTTTGGAGACAGGGTCTTGCTTTGTAGTTCAGGCTGGCCCCGAGCTCACTATGGGGCCCAGGCAAGCCGCCACAAACTCAGCAATCCTCCTGTCTCTGCCTCCCGAGTGCTGGGATTACAGGCGTGAGCCACCACGCCCAGCATTATATGTGGTAACCGGGGATCGAACTCAGGTCCTTATGCTTGCGAGGCAGGCGCCGGAACCACTGAGCTAACCCTCCGGCCCTCATTTTGATTCTTACTGATTCCCATTCTGTTTCCCTTCCCTCAGCCCCTCTACCCATCCCTGTACACATAATCCATGTTTTTTTCTTTTCTACCATCAAATATTTCTTTTCTTTCTTTGTGCAACATGGAAGCACAGCAGCTCCACCCCAAGGAAAGCAAGCAAATTAATACTTTGTTCTTTGAAGACTATTACTAGGAGAATTGTTGAAAGAAATGGGATTAGAGACAGTGTTGGCAGATAAAAATTTTAAATGAATTTCTTATTGGTACATTTTATATATACATCATGATCACATTCAACACTGAGAATTTGCATTAGTATATGACACAATTTAGTTCTCATTTTTCCCATTCCCCTACCCACCCTACAACCTTCCAGCCCCCTGTATACATATACTTTGTTTCCGTTTTTAACCACATTTTTTCCCCTTATTACTTATACCTACCCTTTTCCTTAGAATATTTTCTATTTCATAATATCTATCATACATTCTAGAACCCATCTACAACTTCAAATTCTCATCCCAGAGAAAAGATATGGTATTTGCACATCTGTGACCTATATATTTCACTCATGAGCATGTTTTTAAGATATGTCCATTTGAGACTAAATGACACAAAGAACATTCTTTATGGCAGAGTAATACTCCATTTCATTAAAAAGAAATATTCTTTATCCACTCTCCAGTTGATGGGCATCTGGGTTGTTTCCAAGATAGAGCTATCACAAACTGAGGTGCTATGGACATGGGTGAACATATGTCCTTGTGATATGAATATTTTAATTCTTTTGTGTATATCCCTAGCAGGGGAATAGCAGGGTCAAGTGGAAGCTCTAATCTTAGTGAGTTTTTTTTGTTTTTTTTTTTTGTTTGTTTGTTTGTTTGCGGTGCTGGGGATTGAACTCGGGCCCTGTGCTTCTGAGGTAGGTGCAGTAGGCCCTGTGCTTCCAACATAGGTCCTGTGCACCACTTGAGCTAAATCCCCAACCACCTCTAGTCTTAGTTTTTTGAGGAAGCTCCACACTGATCTCCACAGTGGTTGCTCCGGTCTACGTTCCCACCAACAGTGGAGAAGGGTCCCTTTCTCCCTACAGCCTCGCCAACATTTGTTGCTGGTTAGTTTTGCAATCACAGCCATTCTTTGTGGAGTGAGATGAAATCTCTGCATTGTTTTCATCTGTATCTCTTGAATGACTAGTGATGTTGAGCATTTCCTCATATGCTTCTTGGCTGCCTTTACTTTTTCCTCTGAAAAGCGTCTGTTCACTTCAGATGCCCATTTTTTAAATTAATTGATTTTATTGGCACATTTTATATACACAATTGTCATCACAATCAACATTGAGAATTTGTACCAAAATATAACATGACTTAATTTTCATTTTTCCCATTCCCCTGCCCACCCTACACCCCCCATTTACATAAGCTCTGTTTCATTTTTTTATACCATCACATTTTATTTTTTCCCACAGATGCCCATTTTTTTTTTCTTTTTGAGACAGGGTCTCACTTTGTAGTTCAGGCTGGCCCTGAGCTCACTATGTAGCCCAGGCAAGCCTCGCACTCAGCAATCCTCCTGCCTCTGCCTCCCGAGTGCTGGGATGACAGGTGTGAGCCACCACGCCTGGCATTGTGGTGTGCGGTATTGATTGCTGGTGGCTGTGAGTCTCCACACCCAGCATTGTATGTGGTTACCGGGGATTGAACTCAGGACCTCGCACTTGTGAGGCAGGCGCTGGAACCACTGAGCTAACCTTCTGGCCCAGATGCCCATTTTTTAATTGGGTCTTTAAATGGAGGACTGATTCAAATAACAGACATTCCAGAACATATAAAGAACTGTCTAATGTAATATTTAGAAAATATATAGAGATATAAATATATATATATATATATAATAGCCACAATAACTTTTGTCAACACATTACTAAAGAATATATATGGACAGTATGCATATCAAATAAGTATTTTCCATTAATCTTAAGAGAAATGTAAAACAAAACCTCAAAATGTTTCCTATACATATATATTAGTAATGTCAAGAACTAAAAAACAATTTATCACACATTGGCAAAGCTGAGGATCAACTGAAATTCTAACATTCTACTGGTAGTACAAATGTCTGAGAAAACATTTAAAAATTTAAAATATTCAACACATCTCCATGTTACTTAGTCATTATGAGATATATATCCAAGAGCAATTAGAGTATATGTCTATAAGTACTTACAGATGGATATTTATAACATTATCTATAATGCTACTGTCAGAACAACCCTCATGTCCATTAACAAATGAATTAATTTATAAGTGATTTCTAGCCATAAAATAGAATCATATAAAATAAATGAATGGAAAATACATATAAAATACAGAAGGAATTAATTCAATCAAATCTTTCAAATTAAAACACTTATATGAGTTTCATCTGGGTAAAATTGTAAATAAAAATGATAAAGTAAACTGTAATAACAAAAACACCAAAGTAATAGTTAACTGGAGAACTGAGTTTGGACAGAGAAAGGAAATTAAAAGCTATTAGGAATACTTCTTAGAGTGTTGGACATAGTGCCTCACGCCTGTAATCCCAGCACTGAGGAGGCAGAGACAGGAGGATTGCTGTGAGTTCGAGGTTAGCCTGGGCTACATAGTGAGCTCAGGGCCAGCCTGAAGTACAAAGCGAGACCCTGTCTCAAAAAAAAATCTTCTTAGAATGATGTTTATTATCCTAATAATAATTTTCATGAGTGTATATGTATGTGTGCATCTGTGTGTTTGATAAAAATTATTAAATTCTTTTCTTAAGAAAAGTCACAGAATTTTGAAAGAGTTGAAAAAGAATAGATTGACACTGACAGTAAGAGGAGACAGAGTAAGACAGTATGTGGGCTTTCGACCTCAGTCCCCTTGGGGACTTGGACTACATTCCTCATGTGATGGAAAACACTTGAAGGTTGCTACCAGGGTAGTCATGTTAATTTACATCTTAGATACATGACTAACATCCGTAAAGGAGAAAGTTGTCAACATACAGCACGTGCGCACACATATATTCTAACACAGTAATGGAATTGTAGTACATATTCTAAGCAATTGGTGCAGGATTTCCAAAGCAACCAGTTACCTTACATATACAAAAGTATTGGTGAGTTTTAAGTCTTTTTCTATTCTATGTCTGTTAAAGCATATTGGCCCACATTGATATAGACAAATAGGCAAGAAGCGAAGTAAGCCAAGACTGTGTGATTGCAAAGACCTTTGCACTTTCTGATATGTGTGCCTCTTCCAGATGAGGTAGATTCACTTTCAAACTCTGGTGGTGGTGGTGCAGCCTCATGGTATCGAATGAGCGTATTCAGGATTCCCTCAAATCAGAAGCAGGCCAGATATTCATGCCTAGATTTGGTTATTCTTTTTCTTTTAAATTGAATTCTTTATTGGAACATTTTAATACAGTTTACAATCACACTTAAGCCTGGGGAATTTGTACCAGTATATGACAAAAGTTAATTCTCATTTTTACCCATATCCCTACCCACCAACAACCCCCCACCCCTTATAGACATGGTATTTATTTTTCTTTTCAAATCATATTTATTCGTTCCCCCACCCCATTCCCTTTGAATATTTCCTATTTTACAAAATCTATCATATATTCTAGAACTCATAAATGGAGTATTACTCTGCTGTAAAGAAAGGCAAGTTTCATTCATTTATGTGCAAATGGATACACTTTGAGGACACACTAATAAATGAAATAAATAGATCCCAGATATGTAAATACCATATCTTTTCTTTGGTATGACAACATGTAGATTTGGTTATTCTTAATGGAGCTACTGTACTTTTATGTGCCTGAACCATATAGTTGACTCATGGATTGTATAAATCTGATTGAAAGCAATGAGAAGAAATTCTTTGTCTTCCGTAAGGACAGTGAATCCAATAGGACATAGTATTTTGCATGATTCAAAAATAGCATTTTGAACCTTAATTACATTGTTTCACAGGGGAAACCCAAGAATACAAATAGAAGCAGTACTAAACTTAAGGTAATTTAGCAAAGTAGAAGTTAAACGCTAAAATCATCAGTCTCTCCAGAAATAGGAATAGTATCTAGTTCTACTCCATCTTGTTTAGAAGCTTTTAAAGAAATTAGACATTTTGACAACCTGAAGTGTCAGTCTTTCATTTTGTGGCAAATGCATATAAGCCTACATGAAATGTGCATTTTAGTTTTTTTGGAACTATAGAACAAAAGCCCTCTTTGGACTTTGGCTAATTGTACTAATCAAAACTTTAATAATAGACTTGTCATTTACCATTCTTATTGTGCGTTGGGTGGATCTAGTGGCTGCGTGTGTGGCTTTCACATAAAAGAATGAAGAAAGACTATTTTAGTGCTGTTATAAAGTGGTATTTGAAGAAATGACAAGGAAGAAAAGTAAACAGTCCTGGATCTAAAAACCAAGGATTTCCTTTCAAATTTTGCTACTTATTGGTTCTTAAAGAGAAAGGATTTAATTCACTAGTCTATCAGTTCTTTATTGAACCCAGTCTCTTCATCATTGACTGAAGATGCTTAGCCTTGGCAATCTAAAGGAGGAAAAGTTTGTTTTGCCACATTCTTTCAGAGGGTTTGGTATGTGTACAGCTAATTCCAAGGCAGAGGTGCCACAGTGGAAGAGCACAATGAAGGAAAGCTGCTTAGCCAGTGACTGCCAGGAAGCACAGAGCAAATAGAGCCAGGGCCAGGAGATAAAACTTTCAAACACATGCCTCAGAACCCAAATCCTCCGAGTGCTGCCCCCTACTGGCATATTCAGGTAATCTATGGATGAGACTAGCACCCACATGATCCTATCACCTTCTGAAAACCTTATCTCTGAACGCACAAGGCTGCTGGGAGATGTTTTTGCTCTAAAGCATCATGTATTAAGCAGAACAGTAAGAAGGCAACATAAAATGTTTAGATCTTGCAATGTGGTTCATGTGATTTATGAAGAAAACTGGCAGATGTTATGAAGACTTGGCATCAAGCAAACTTGTTTCAAATACTGCCTTCCAGAAAAAATGCCCATAACATGTCTCCTTTTGTCATAAGTCTTTATATAAATAAATTTTTGTTAACGTTTCCAGCCATGTTTATAGTAATGGCACTTGCTGAGCCACAGCTTGACTGTTCTGAAAATAAGCACTGTTTTTTGAATTTGTATATAAAGCTTTATATATTACATTATGAATCTGGCTACCTGAGAAGCCTGCCTCTAGAGAAAAGTCTATTGCATGCTGGTTATGGAAGGACAGATGAGTGAAGTGATCAAGGTCAGAAATATTTGAACTCAGATCTTCACCCAACTCGGTTTCTCAGTGTGTGTGCATGACCAAGCAAACCTTTAAAGTTCCCCCAGCTTCCAAATAGAAGTGATGGCAGTAACACCTATGTATTAGTAATAACACCAGTAAGGATTAAATCAGATCATGCTGCAAATGAATGAGCTCTGTGTATGGCAACTAACACCACTGTGAATAGACTGAGGGTGTAGTTGTTAGTGCAGATGTGGAGCTCCATAGCCACGTATTGTTTTCAAGTTAAAGGGAAACGATCTCCAACAAATAGTGTACCAGACTAGGTAAGTCTATGGGAGGCTGTACTGGTGGAAAATGCTCTAGAAAACAATCCACATACAGCTCTCCTTTAATTATCCGGATTAAAGAAGATGCTCAGTCACTAATGCAAAGACACCTGCCAGTCTTTATCTGAGCAAAGAACCCTTCCAAAGGAAAGATTAGCCTAGATCTAGTCTTCCTCTGTTGATAGCAACTAGAGTAAAGGATAGTGGTAAAAAAGAAGCTAAGCATAGAGGTCTCAACTCAGAAAGTTTAATTCAAAACACTGACCACACCACATTGTTTGTACAGTTGTAGAAAAGAAGAGGAATTTTGAATTAACAGCTCATGTGGTACAGCACCAAGATTTTGGTATTTAACACTATTTTTCAATAAAGGTACAAAAACTTCCTATAGAAATTAAAGATGATGAAGTTTTATCAAAAGGATGCAGAGATTAGCTGACATATGGTAGCCTGATTGAAATCTTGGAACAGCAAAAAACAAAACAAAACACCTTAAATCTGAATGAGATGAAATATATAGTTTCGTTAGTAATAATCTAGTAGTATTGTCTTGTGAATTGTGATACATGTGACAGTTCTGACAGGGCACAGAAGACTAGAACACCAATGGAAATGCAGACAGAAAAGTCCAGGCTCATGTGATTTCACATGAAAATTAGGAATTGTGGACAAAAGGTCATGTGTGTTATATTCTTGGAAGGAACTAGTCTACATTTTGCCCTGGTGTTGAGATTTGCTTGGAGGCTGAGTTTAATGGTAACAGACTCATTCACCTGACAGGAAATGTCGGGACAGCACATCATCAGGATAGCAATATGAATATTACTGGATGCTTTTAACTATATTTCTGTAGTAATCAAAAAGATCTGAAAAATGTAATTGGGTCAGAAAAAGTGTTTTGATGGTGCTGCAATGGAAGATGGTGTTATTAAAGAGATTAACAGCTTTAAAAAGAAGTCACATACTTTGCACAGGGATAATATAAATAATCCTTGAGAGTATCTCAGATATCATTAAAACTCCACCCACTGAAGGGTCAGTGATATAAATATGTAAATCTTTCATTTGAGAAGGAAGCCCCCATGCAGTATGCTCTAGTGGAACCATCTAGGTAATTGTTTAACCAGAACTCATTTCCCATATTCGGCTGTCAAGATGTGGAGAGATTGCCATCGCTATGGCCCTAGCAGGCACAGCTATGACCTTAGTATCACTCATGTGTGATAATTTTGCCGAAATGTAGAAAGTACGAGTCATAGCATCCTAGAGTTCTCCACTAAGGTTTCATAGGGATGTCTGTTTTTGTTTTTTGGTTTTTTTGTTTTTGTTTTTATACTGGGGATCACATTCATGAACTTGCATTTGGAGAGCCAAGTGCCAAGAAGAATTGAGCCAAATCATTCGTGGCCCTTAGAGGAACATCTGAAATTCAGGCACTGGAACACTGTGAAAATCCTTGCAAGAAATAGTCCCTGGGAGAGTAAAGTTGAAGCTGCCGTGGCAACTCTGGAAAGGTAGAAATACCAGTAACTTGGAGGGTTTGCTCAGGGAAGCCTCAGACAGCAAACCAAACTAGTCCAAGAGATGGGTCATATAGTCTACAGCAAGCAAGACTGTAAGGGTAGGGATGCCTATTTCCTTGGGGACTTAATTCTTAATTCCTTTCTATGTCCTTCTTCTGCATTAGTGGAATGGGACTGATTGACCTTTCCCACCACAACGTATTCTAAATACCTAACTTGCTTTTTTTCTGGTTTTTAAAGAAGTTCACAATAGTCTTCCTTTAGACTTGGAGAAGAATTCAGACTTGGAACTTTAAGCAAGGTTAAAACTGTTAAGACTTTGCAGATTCCTGTCAGTATACCAGATGCATTTTGCAATATGAGATAGAAATGAGCATTTGGAGACCAAGGGTAACATGTTACTCAAATCTGAAATATCTCCCCAAAGTTCATGTGATTGAGTCTTGTTCACCAACACGTGGCAATAATGGGATGTGTTGTTACTTTTGGGGACAATACATCATCAGAAGTAAGGCGTTGGGTTGAGAAGGATGGGAATGATGTGCAACACTCCTACACTACTAGTTGGAGTATAAATTGGTACAGTCACTTTGAAGAATATCTGACAATATCTTCTAAGGCTGAACCTATGTGTAACATAGTAATCTACTTCTAGAATACATAAATGTATTCAGCAGAATTCTAGAATATACACAGACTAGCATGTTAACTGCAACCACATTTATAATATCCATGAATTTCAAACTACAGCAATGCCCTTCAACTGCTAATGGATTAATTAGTTAAGATATATTCATTCACTGCATAGATGAGGCAACAAATCTGGGTGTCCTGCAACTATATTCATAGTTCCTGTGATTATAGCATTAATTTGGAAAATAACTGATAAAATAGACCACAGACCATATTTTAAGAAACTGTGAGAGAAACTCGTGCATTTACTTATAAAAGTTATCCAGTTGTTCATTCATGATCTATAATTAACCAAATCCAGTAAAATCATTTGCATCTACAATGTCACCGTGCAGATCTCTGTCAGGGACTGTGTCAAGTTTCAGTCCTGAATGCTGCACACAGCATCTCTCCGAAAGTACAGATTTGCCGAGCCTATATGGAGGTGAGCTTAGGCAAGCAGTCCTCAACACTTGGGGAAAGCTGTCCCAAGTGCTGCACAGACCACTTTCTCTGAATTATTTCCTTGGATCTGCAAACAATCTCAAGAGGCAGGAATCATTATCTCTACAGAGAAGTTTACCTGATTTGCCAGAGGTAGTGGTAGACGGAGACTTATATCCGTGTCTGTCTGATTTCCAAACCTGACCTTAGCTACCATGCCAAAGTCTAATTTTTTCTACTCTCTTTATTAAATTGGATTCCTTGCTCTTCAGGGCAATATTTTAGAGGGCAATTATTGGCTGGCAGTGACCTACAGGCCTCTTTGCAAACCCAGCATCCCCTCAATCTGAAATTACAATATGGAATTCATGAGCCAAGTTCCAGATGCGTGTGGAGAACACAGATTTGCTCTCAGTGCTGATAAAGCCTCTGTAGGCCTCTAGGAATTAATGCTCCATGGGATATGCTTTCTGCAAACAGCCTCTGATGAGCTCAGCAGTGGAAAGAGTCTCTGCTTTCTGCAGGGAGAAAGATTAAGTTTCATTCTGTCATCATGAAGTTGTGCGATGCTGAATATGACACATGTCTTCAGAGCCTCAGGCTTCCTAGCTCCACAATGGGAAAAAATAGTTTCTTATTATATAGTTTCCTTCCTTTATCTTTTCATCTCTCTGCTGCTGTTTTCTGGAATTTTAAATATTTACCCTGTGCTATATAAAACTGTCAAATCCAGTTCTAAGATGACAACATGGCACGTGGTAGGAGTCAGGAGTAGAGATAGCTATTTGGAAGCCAGAAGCTTACACATTTTGAGGAGCTGTCTTTGAGAAATTCTCAGATATAATGGGTAAGTAAGAAGGGGACATTTATTTTGAATGAGAAAACAATTACAAGAAATACCTGAATATTTTGGTCCTTGTGTGCATGAATCATAAATATTAACACAGAGACACATACAATTGTGTGGAATTGCTTTCTTACCAAAACTCAGCTTCTTCTCTCTGTCTGAAACATTCTGTAACTCTCAGACATTACTAATATAGTGGCTCATAAGAAACAAGACTTTAAATTTAAATATCATAAACTTTATCATAAATCAGCCTCTACGAGGTGAAACACAGGAATGGCATGTTTAATACTAAAGTGTACACAAGACCTCCACCTGTGTAATGAGCATGATCTGTGTGATCTTCTCCCTTAGTGAATAGGATCAGACCTGTGGATACGATGACATCAGTTGCCTCATGAAGTTACTCAAGTTATATGACAAGTTTGTTCAAGTGCAGTAAAATAATCTAGTCAGTTTGTTTTGAGTTGATCATAAAGGAGGCTGCACTGGTGAACCTCACCTAAGGAGAAGGGTCAAAGAAGTTCTCCTGCAGCCTTTGAAGGAAGTAAGCTATCATAGTGTGTGTGAGTGTGTGTGTGTGTGTGTGTGTGCGTGCGCACACACACACAAATGGAAGAAGTCATATGCTAAGGAAATCTATGTGGTTATAGGATGAAAAGCTGACATCATGAGGAAATAGGGACCTCAGTCCTCCAACAGAAACACCTTAAAGACTGATGACTGTGTGAGCTTGGAGTTTGGAATGGGCCTCCACACTGTGAAGAGGAACACACGTAGCTCACATCTGGATCGCAGCTTTGATCCCGAGCAGAGGACCCAGAATAGCTATGCACAGAAACTAAGCTTGTATATGCATGTTTTGCAGCTGGTGGTGTTTGGCTGATGGGGTGAAATGGGGGACTTGTTAGTCTTCCCAGACCTAGGCCATGCATGCTGCAACAGACTGTTATCACTGAAAACTATGCAAGATTTGCCATCAGTGAGAGACCTAATCTAAGATAATCCTCCTGCCTCATCCTCCTGACTAGCAGGACCTATGAGTTTAATTCATCATCCTGGCTAAGTATACATAATTTAAAACTCTTACATTGATCATACTTCATTGTGTAGCAGCAGCAAAAATACTGAATCCCTCAGATAACCAGAAACAATAAAGATTTAGAATGTCATAGTCTGGAATTGGGGGAATTTGTACCAGTACATGACATGAGTTCATTCTCATTTTTACCCTCATCCCTGCCCAACCACAACCCCATCCCTTTTATACATGTTATTTCTTTTTCTTCCCAAATCATATTTATTCTTTCCCCTCATTACCTTCCCCCCACCACATTCCCTTTGAATATTTCCTATTTTACAAAATCTATCATACATTCTAAATCTCATTTACATCTACAGATTCTCATACCAGAGAGAAGATGTGGTATTTACATATGTGTGATCTATTTATTTCACTTATTACTGTGTCCTCAAGGTGTATCCATTCGCACATAAATGAATGAAACTTGTAATACACCATTTTATTAAAAAAATCACATTTTAGGGGCCAGAGATTTAAAACAGTGGTCCAAGCACCTGCCTCCCAAGCACAAGGTCCTCAGTTCGATCCCAGTAACCACATACCACAATGCTGGGTGTGGTGACTCATGCCCACCAGCAGTCAGTACCACATACCACAGTGCTGGGCATGATGGCTCACACTTGTAATCCAAGCACCTGGGAGGGAGGCAGAGACAGGATTGCTGAGGCTAGCCTAGGCTACATAGTGAGCTGAGGGCCAGCCTGAACTGCAAAGCGAGACCCTGAATAAAAAAAAGAAAAAAAAAAAAGCACCACATCTTCTTTATCCAGTCTCCAGGTGATGGCGATCTGGGTTGTTTCCAAGATTGGAAACTGAGCTGCTATGAACATAGGTGTACATATGACTTTACAATATGATTCTTTGAAGTCCTTTGAGTATATCCCTAGCAGGGGAATAGAAGGGTCAAATGGGACCGCTAATCCTTGCTTTCTGAGGAATCTCCACACTGATCTCCACAATGGTTGTACAGGTCTACAATCCCACCAACAGTGGAGAAGGATTCCTTTCTTCCCGCAGCCTCGCCAGCATTTACTGCTGGTTGATTTTGCAATAGCAGCCATTCTTTGCGGAGTGAGATGAAATCTCAGTATTATTTTCATCTGCATCTTTCGAATAACCAGTGATATTAAACATTTCTTCATATGCTTCTTGGCTGCTTTTACTTCAGCCTCTGAAAAGTATTTGTTCATTTCCAATGCCCATTTTTTTTTTTTTTGAGACAGGGTCTCGCTTTATAGTTCAGGCTGGCCTTGAGCTCACTATGTAGCCCAGGCAAGCCTCGAACTCAGCAATCCTCCTGCCTCTGCCTCCCACGTGCTGGGATTACAGGCATGAGCCACCACGCCTGGCTCCAATGTCCATTTTTTAATTGAGTCTTTAAACTTGGGGGTTAATTGATTGGTTTAAGTTCTTTATATATTCTAGATAGTAGAATATATACTTTGTCTGACAAACACCTAGGAAAGATTTTTTCCCATGATGTTGGATGTCTTTTAGCAGTGCCAGTGGTTTCTTTTGCTATACAGAATCTTTTTAGTAGGATGACTTTACAGTATGATGAGATCCCATTTGTTGGTTCTTTCTGCTAGTTTTCATGTTATAGATGTTTTGTTCATAAAGTCTCTGCCTAAGCCAATGTGTCCAAGAGTTTTACCTAACCGGTTTTGCAGCAGGTTTATTGTTTTTGTTTTAATGTTTAAGTCTCAAATCCATTGTGATTTTTGTTTAGTACATGGTAAAAGAGACAGGTCTAGCTTTAGTTTTTGGCAAGTTAAAGCACAGTTTTTCCAACACCATTTTTTTAGAGGCTGTCTTTCCTCCACTGAGGGTGTTTGGTTCCTCTGACAAAGATGAGGTGGCTTAGTGTATCTGGAGTTCTTTCTGGATCTTCTGTTCTATTCCACTGGTCCTCAGGTTTGTTACTTTGGCAGTACCATGAAGTTTATGTCACAGTGGCTTTATAGTACAGTTTTAAGTTGGGGATTGTAATACTCCCTGCCACGTACTGGTGGCTCAGAATTGCTTTTGCTATTCTAGGTCTCTTGTGGTTCCAGATGAATTTTTGGATGACTTTTTCTACCTCTATGAAGTATGGTGGTGGAATTTCAATTGGAATTTCATTGAATCTTTATAGTAATTGTGGGAGTATAACCATTTTATGATGTTGGTTCTCCCTACCCCGGAACAAGGGATGTCTTTCCATTTTCTTATATCCTCTTCTATCTCCTTTTTCAGAGTCCTGTAGCTTTCAGAGTAGAGGTCTTTCACCTCCTTTGTTAGACTGATTCCTAGATATTTCATTTTTCTGGGTGCTGCTGTGAAAGGGATCGACTCCCCAATTTCTCTTTCAGTGAATCTGTTGTTTGTGTAGACAAAGGCTGTTGATTTTTGACCTTGTATGCAGCTCCACTACTAAATTTGGCAATTAAGTCTAGCAGTCTTTTGATTGAGTTTTTAGAATCCTCTATGTAGAGAATCGTATCATCAGCCAATAATGGCAGTTTAACTTCTTCCTTACCTATCTTTATTCCTCTTATTTCTTCGTTTTGTCTAATTGCTGTGGCTAGTGTTTCCAGAGCTATATTGAATAAGAGTGGTGACAGCGGACTTCCTTATCTTGTTCCTGATGTTAGTGTAAAAGGTTTCCGTTTTTGCCCATTAAGTATGATGCTGGCTGTTGGATTCTCATAAACAGCTTGTATTAAACTGAGATAAAGTCCATTGATTCCGATTTTCTGTAAGGTTTTGATCATGAGTGGGTGTTGGATTTTTTTCACATGCTTTTTCTGCATCTATTGAGATGACCATATGATTTTTCTCCTTGAGTCTGTAAATATAGTGTATTACATTGATTGATTTATGTATGTTGAACCAACCTTGCACCCCTAGGATCAATCTGACTTGATCAGGGGTGAATTATTTTCTTGATAACTCTCTGTATTCTGTTTGCCAATATTTTAGTGAGGATTTTTGCATCAATGTTCAGAGAGAGATTGGCCTGTAGTTTTCTTTTTTGGCTGGGTCTTTCTCTGCTTTTGGAACCAAGGTAATGGTTGCTTCAAGGACTGATTTTTGAGAGTACTGCTTCTCTTTCAATTTCATTAAAGATTTTGAGAAGTAGTGGCATTAACTCTTCTTTAAACATTTTGTAGAATTCTGCAGTGAAGCCATCAGGACCAGGGATTTTCTTTGTTGATAGGTTTTCTATAACATTTTCAGCTTCACTGATTGATAATGGGTGATTTAACACTTTTACATCCTCTTTGTTCAGCTTTGGAAGTTCATATGTGTCTAGGAATCTATCAATTTCTTCTAGATTTTCCATCATTTTGGAGTACAAATTTTTAAAGTGTTTATTGTCCTTTGGACTTCCAATGGATCTGTGGTGATTTCTCCATTTTCATTCCTGATAGCATGGATTTGAGCCTTTTCCTTCCTTTGTTTGATAAGGTTGGCTAAGGGTCTGTCAATTTTATTTATCCTTTCAAAGAACCAACTCTTTGATTCATTAATACTTTGTGTTGTTCTCTTTGTCTCCATTGCATTAATTTCTGCTCTGATCCTTATAATTCCCTCCCTAGTATGAGCTTTGGGTTTGTCTTGCTCCTCTTTTTCTAGTAGATTGAGGTTCATCATTACATTGTTTATTTGAGTTTGCTCTATTTGCTGGGTATAGGCATTCACTGCTCTGAATTTCCCTCTTAGAAGTGCTTTCATTGTGTCCCATAAATTCCTGTATGTTGTACTGGAGTTATCATTTAATTGTAGAAACTTTGATTTCTTCCTTAATTTCTTTTGGCCCGTTGGTTGGTCAACAGAGTGTTGTTCAATTTCCACGTGTTTGTGAGGATCTTGTACTTTCTTTTGCTATTCAGCTCCAGTTTCAAGGCACTATAGTCTGACAGTATTCAGGGGATAATTTAAATTCCTTTGCATTCACTTAAGCCTGTTGTACAAATTAGGATGTGATCTGTTCTGGAGAATGATTCATGAGCAGCTGAAAAGAATGTATATTATGACTTTGTACAGTGAAATACTGTGTAGGCATCTACTAAGATCATTTGTTCAAAAGTTTGGTTTAGCTCAAGTATTTCCTTATTGATTCTTTGTCCAGTGGATCTGTCAATTTGTAACAGTGGAGTACTGAATTCCCCTACTACTACTGTATTACTGATTATCTGGCTTTTCGTGTCCATTAATGTTTTTTTTTATATAGTTGGGTGCATTAGAGTTTGGTACATAAATATTTATGACTATTATTTCTTTCTCCTGGATTGTTCCCTGTTTGAGAATATAGTTACCTTCTTTGTCTGTCTTAATTAGTTTGGGTTTGAAGTCTATTTTATCTGCAAACAAGATAGCCAGCCACTCCTACTTTTTGCAGTTTCCTTGAGCATGGAGAATTGTTTTCCATGTCTTTATTTTCAGTCTGGGGTTTCCTTCTGAATTGAATGTGTTTCCTGTATGCTGCAGATTGTAGAATCTTGCTTCTTGATCCAGTCTGCTAGTCTGTGTCTTTTAATTGGCCCATTGAGTCCATTGATATTAATCATTATGACTGATATAGACAGATTTAGAGCTGACAAGTTTCCCAGTTCCTGGCTCTTTTCTTCCTTACTTTCCCCCTTTTCCACTCACTTTCTTGTTTGCTCCAGTGAGTTCACTCTGTTAGGTCTCATGGGTATGGAATTTGCTGTGTTTTTTTTTTTTTTCCAAGATGTTCTTTAGAATGTTTTGGAGTGCAGGTTTCATATTTGTGAAGTTTTTCAGGAATTCTTTGTCATGGAAATATCTTATTTCCCTGTCTATTCTGAAAGATACTTTTGCAGGATACAACAGTCTAGGTTGGAGGTTGTTTTCCTTCATTGCTTCAAACACTTCCCTCTAGACTTTCCTTGCATTGAGTGTTTGTGTTGAAAGTCTGCTGTGCTCCTAAAGGGCTTTGCTTTCTAGGTGATTTTCTTCCTTTCTCTAACTGCTTTTGGTATTTCATTCGTTTTTTAAATTATTTTTATTTTTTTCTTATTTTCTTATCAGTATTTCATTCTTATGTTACATATCTGGACCTTGATAATTATATGTCTAGGTGTCGATATTTTTACGTCATAGCCTTTTGGAGTCCTATAGCCCTCATTTATCTGTATGTCCAACTCTTTTCCTGTGAAATTTTCTGCCATTGTCTCTGACAACAGGTTTTTTTTTTTTTTATGTCTTTTGCACCATCTTCTGCTTCCTCAGTGACTCCAATCGGTCTTATGTCATTCTTCTTTAAATCATCTAGAAGCTGTTAAATTGATTTCTCATGGTTCCTTGCCCTTTTCCATAGATTATGTCTTTCCGGTTCATTGGCTATTATCCCATCCTCTAAGTCTGAAATTCAGTTCTCTGCTTCATTCAGCCTATTTCACAAACTTTCGTTCTCCTTCTTCATCATCTGGAGGTCTGCTTAAAGCTGTTTAAAAGGTTCTGCAGCTTTTTCTATCTTAGCTTCTTTCACCTCACTCATCTCTTCTTTAATGAGTTCCTTCACTGTGGAGAGTATCTCTGTTTTGATCTCAGAGATGAGTTCTGATTTCCATTTTACTAGATCTGCTTTAGTCACCATCTCAAAGAGTCCTGGTGTTTGAGTTTCAGTTTGCTCTACTCCCCTTTTCCCTGAATTCCCCTGTGGTGGTGATCTTTGTGTCTGGCTTTCTGAAAGTTTTCTCATTTCTACTCCTTTGTTGTTACTAATGTTACTTGTTTAATTCCTTGCCTGGTGTTCAGGCAATATTTGTTGCAAGTCTTTTTCTTTCTATTATTCTGGACCCTTTGGAAGTCCCACCTTCCTGGGTTGTCCTCCTTGAATCTGTAATGACCCTTGAGCATTCTCAGTTCTGGCACATCATGGGAGGTATTTGAAAATAACAATCACATTATCTTTGTTACCATAATAAAATCAGTACCAACAACAGTGTTCAACATAGTAAATGAAATGAAAGTTTTGGTAATTTCTATTCTGAAGACTTTGAACTCATGAGTTATCTCTTTGTCCATATGCTAAAATTTAGAATTTATCAGCATTGTGTATACAACATGCAGGTCTTAAATGTACCTGCAGTACCCTTTGGGAATAAAATGTCACTAAGGAGTCAGGGAGGTAGGAAGACAGAAGGAGAAAGAAAGCTTGGAAATATGGTTAGCAGATTTATAAGGATCACATAGATCTCGAGAACCTCATATATGCCAGAGGGTGACAGAGGGTTAAAGGACATATCTAAGGCAGTGCCAACTGAGAGCTGTGAGACCACTGGATTCTTTGCATACCTTCTTATAATAATACAGAAGAAGAATTAGGGCATACTGAGAGTCTTTTATTTCTGGATATTGGTTTTGACTGGAACACAGGAGAGTGTGTGGGAACAAAAAGTGAAGAGAGGGACCTAGGAGTAAAAGGCAAAACAAAAACTAGTTTCCCGCCGGGTGTGGTGGCTCACACCTGTAATCCCAGCACTCGGGAGGCTGGGGCAGGAGGATTGCTGAGTTCGAGGCTTGCCTGGGCTCCATAGTGAGCTCAGAGCCAGCCTGAACTACAAAGCAAAACCCTGTCTCCAAAATAAAACAATAACAAAAAAACAAAAACAAACAAACAAAAAACTAGTTTCCCTCTTGTATAAAGATGCAAGCAATTAAGAGGACAGAAACTCAGAAAGTTGGACAGATTCCATACCAGCAAAGTAGGAAAATAGAAAAAAAAATAGTTATGTCAGAGTAAAGAAATAAAAGAGTAACAACAGCATCAAAATCAGCAACAACAATATACCAAGTACATTTGTCAAAAGGAGATATCCCTCAGCCCTTATCTTGCCTGGTCTGTCTCAGTGTAGTTCCAGTGTGGAGAGGGGGCTGGCCAGCAGGCCGCCTCCCTGGGTGCAGGTAATGGCGCGGGACTGCTGGTGATCAGGATTCCCAGCAAGTGAACTCTCCTGTGCACACTTCCATTGTTCTAATTTCATGTGTTCTTACTCATTTCTAATGTGACCACATGCTCCTCACCGCAATTCTTGGGTTTCATTGCTCGTACCCTCACAGTAAGGAAAGGGAGCAATATGAGCCCCAAGGATCTTGCTAGCCATGACAGTGTTATGAACTAGTCTCAGATGACACAGTCAATGAATGCCAATGACATCTCTCCTCTTTTTGAAACAGTCCATGAATCCAGATGACCAGGGTTCTTTGCATTATGGATGGATCAACTTCTGTTGCTATTTTTCTTTCCTACACATTACAGTTACAAAATGGAGAATGATTTATTCTCAGAAATGCTAGATTCACTTAGATTAACCACACCCAAAACAGGAACATACTTGACCTGAGAATTTTTCATTTAGAACTTACTGATTCAATAGAAAGACATCAAATTATATCCACTGTTAATTTTAAATTAGCTCAAAGGATTCAATTAACACCTTTTCAAGAGGAAAAGAAATAAGGGTGCTGTCAACTAAAGGCAATGAAGACCGCTTAGGAGATTTTTCTTTTGTAAATCAGATTTAAACCCTTTATCTATTCAAACCATTTTACAATTTAGAATAGCCAGGGAAGAGATGTATATAAAGCAATTAGCAGCTCTGAGGAATGAGCAGAGGTAATAATACTAAGAAAGATTTATTAAATGTTGAAGTGAAGCTGAGACTTTGTATAATTGTAGAAGGGAAGCCCAGTCTCTCAGGTGTGTATTTAAACAACCTGGAAGAATATGAGCTCACAAAATACCATTCAGTTAGAGTGAACACAACAAAGACTGCCCAGACCTTAGGCTCTGAAGTCTTTGTAGTGGGGAAAAGCAGAGGGGCCGGGCCGCCAGACACATCAGCTCCATTTAGCCTGCAAGAAGGTCCAGGGTAGATCACGCATCATCACTGCACCATTTCCTAATTTTGTTCAAAAAGAACATGCCATATATATATATATACACACACACACACACACACACACACACACACATAGATATACATATACATATATATGTACATACATACATACATACATATAATACTAGTGTTTTAATTCTTTATGATTTGTGTTAGTCCCCCAAAGGTTCATGTTCTCAATACAGGATCTCCAGTGTGAAAATGATGAAAGTATTTACAAGGTCGGGAGCAGCAGGTGATTAGACACCGTGAGCATATCCATGTTGAGAGGATTAAGGATTTCTGCTGGGATTGGTCTCCTGGGCTAAATCCCTGGAGATTGAGTCGCTGTAAAGGGAGATTATTATTCACACTGATCTTTTCTGCAGGCCCCATTTCTCTTTTTCCTTCTCTATGCTGTTAGGCAGTTCAAGCTTCTCTGTAGAGGTCAAACAAATGAGACCTTTTGACCTTGGACTTTTAACTTTCCAAACTACAAACTAAGTAAACTTATTTTCTTTATGAAGAGGCCAAACTGTGGTATTTTGTTATAGAATCAGAAAATGCACTAAGGCCAAATTTCAAGTACTACCTGTTCCTTGAGCTGTTGATATGTGCTAAATTATACAGATATTAATTTTTAATGCAAAGACTCTTGGAAAGGGCTAGGTTTAATTAGTTTAATTAGTATTTTTTTCTTGGATGTTTTGCTAGACTAATGGGCCATGCGAGTCTCTCAGATGATTACCCTTTTTGCTCATTTGACAAAAAAGATCCCCTGTTCTCAGACAAGACCTGGGAATTGTGTGGAACGGAACACATGTTGGAAAGTCCCCTGTGATGTGATCTCTGAAGACCCTGCCAGCTCACCGTACTTTGAATTTTGATCATCTTCTCTGCACTTTAGCTTCTAGGTACGTTTGTGAGCTGGGAAGGATGTTAATAGGCACAGCACTTTTGACAGTAATTTACTAAGTCTCCTTGATAAGGACATTTAATTAAATATTCATTAGTTTCCAAGCTAAGCCTTGTTAACCACAGATTGATTTCAAGTGTATATTGAATAACCTTTCTAAAGTTCTTTTTGTTTTTGGCAGATGTATGCTCTCCCCCATACTCCACAAATTAAGACTATTAAGTCAAAAAACAAAATTTCTCCAAAATATTTGTGGTTAATTGGTCTTTCTCTGTTACCTATTTTGACTAAACAAAAATATATGTATTACAAGTTTGAGGTTCCCTGTTATAAAAAATGTGCATAGCAGAGACAGTAAGATAAAAAAAAGATAATGGAATGAGATTCAACTAAGCTTTATCACAATAACTGCATTATCTCTGAAATTTTGCTCAAATATTAGATGCTTTGTCACCTTCTTCAACAATAGGTATAACCAACTTCTGTATTTCCTAAGTATTAGTTCATGAATTAAACATAACATCTTCATTTCTTGTAACCACTGTAGTGTAATGTGGACTAAGAGAACTTCCTTTATTTGGTACTATTGTTAAGTTGCTAATTAAACATTCCTCATTCTCTTCAAATTTAAAAAGATATTTTTTTATTTGAAACAATCGCTTTTATGTGAAAACTCAGTCTTTTAGAATTATGTGTGGTTTTTTTCCACCCTCAAAAATAGTAGCAGGGCATTAAAAAAATCGTCTAAATAAAAACTCTACCGCTTAAGACCTCACCCAATTAAGACATACAGGAACAAATGAAATTACCAAACTATCACATTTCTTTGAATCCAGGAAAATACACCATTGCTTTAAGAAACACCATTATTATTTTATGTATTTTAGAGAACATTGCTAGTTAATATTTGATAATATACTTTCTTACAATTTCTATTTTATAATTCATGAAATAAGTTTTGACTTCATTGTTCATATATGTTTGTGAAGCTTAAATTTTATGAAGATATGAAATATGATAACCAAAAATGTTAAAGAAACTTTCTAAAGCGTCGTATTTGGATGCTCTAAAATAGTTAATCCCTGAGATTTTTCACAATAAATTGCCCATGGTGCCATCAGAACACTTGGTCATTCTTAAAATAGCTCGCTAGAATACAAAATTAACTGAAGCCTTTGGGTGTGAACTTTAAACTGGCTTTTCAGTAATTAAGAACTAGTGTAATTCTGACCCATGCTTTGAAAATGTTCCTACATTTCTGATATACATTTTCACTATTTAGTTGTTAAAGCTTTAAAATCTTCAGAAATTTCCCCTAGGTATCTGTTACACATTAAATTTCTTTTAAACTAGAATGTGGGATATTAACAGTTGGTTATGTGTTCAGCAATCCATCTTATGAGTGTCATTGTCCAAAAGTGATCATGAATTTTGTTGGTTGCAAGATGTATCTATCCCAAATCCAAAAATATTAAAATACAGAGAAGACTTGAGTCATAGAATTATTGAAACATGCCTGGTCTTCCTTACTAAGGAAGTAGATTTTGCTGGGTATGGTGGCTTATGGCTATAATCCCAGCCCTCAGGAGGTGGAGGCAGAGGTAGAGGGGTTGCTTTGAGTCAGGGCCAGCCTGAACTATAAAGCGAGACCCTGCCTTGAAAAAATAAAACGAAAGAAAGAAAGAAAGAAAGAAAGAAAGAAAGAAAGAAAGAAAGAAAGAAAGAAAGAAAGAAAGAAAGAAAGAAAGAAAGAAAGAAAGAAAGAGAGAGAGAGAGAAAGAGAGAGAGAGAAAGAAAGAGAGAGAGAGAAAGAAAGAAAGAGAGAGAGAAAGAAAGAGAGAGAGAAAGAAAGAAAGAAAGAAAGAAAGAAAGAAAGAAAGAAAGAAAGAAAGAAAGAAAGAAAGAAAGAAAGAAAGAAAGAAAGAAAGAAAGAAAGAAAGAAAGAAAGAAAGAAAGAAAAAGAGAAAGGTAACTGGTATTTTGGGGCAATTCCTATTTTTCTACTAGAAAACAGAGGAAGGCTCTGTTCACAGGGACACTTTGCTCTGCGCATGTCTGTGTCTAACACATGCATAGCTTACTGTTACACAAACCTGTTTCCGTTCCTAATTCACAAAGCAGTGAAGCCATCATAGCTGTGGGTGAGGATGTGCCTAGACTCTAGGAATATTATAGAACTCGATGCAGTATTGAAGAATCTTTGGCCTACAACAATTGCTTTTGACCGTGAAATATATTTCTGGTGGGGTGGCAGAGGAGAGATCTGCAAGTCCACTGTGTTCTCTGCATTTGTTTGGTCTCCAACATAGTAGTTTATCTGATCTCATCCTGTAATGCTATATCAAACATAGCTATACAGGGAGCCTTTAAAACCACCCTGTTCTTGCAGGAGATCTTCTTAGATTTATTCAACTATTTTGGTATCCCCATACCAGGACATGTAGGAGATCCATTTTTCTGTACATTGCACACTACATTATGAATTCAGTGAGCTTGCTCATTCTACCTGTCTGGCTACATCTGATATTGTCATACAGAGCTTCTCCTAGACCCTTGAAGCCACTGGGCTGATTCTTAGAGCTGCCTAGGAAAGTTTACCTCTGAACTTCTGTTATTCTTAGGTTTTTCCAAGCTCCATTCTTCTCTAATTTTTCTGTTACCTTCATCTTCCCTGACTTTGGAGCAGAGAGTATGAGATATACAGCTACTTGGTCTTTGCTGTCACTTTTTCCTACATATGCTAACCGTTGGTCAAAGTAGAGAAGATTTTTTCACGTTTCTCTTAATTTCTAAATGGAAAGTCCCTTGCAGTGTTTCCTCTTCTTTGTACTGTCCCCCCCCCAGGTCTATAATACCTAGGAAATACATGAGGAATGGTCACAAAATACAATGAATGATTAAAATTTAATGATTAAAACATATTAAAAGACACATTACTGTTATCATCCTCAAAATAGTTCCCCCTTTGTTTCACACACATACATATCTCATTACTCTTCACTTTCCTGAAGCAGATCTGGAAGTCTGCTTTAATGCATGTCTTGCTTGTGGCTGCTTTTATATCTTGTATCAATTCAAAATGTTTACATTTCTTGGTCCTTTTGACTTTGAGAAAGAACCAGAAGCTGCCCAGAAACAGATCTATTGAATAAGGATGAGCCTACATGATGATACTTTTACAAGCCTACCTTTCGATTGGATGGCATTAGGCAACAAAACCTCACAAAGAACTCATGAAAGAGAACTTTCAGAACTGCTTCAGAAAGTAGCAAGAGTGATGGTATAAGTGTGATCAAAACAAGAGGGAATATTATGGGGCAAATTAATGCTAGGATGACTTTTACTGTAATGTATTCTATCTGAATACACACTGTATTTTGTAGTCAACCCTCTTAAAGAGAAGAAAACGTGAAAACACAATGTGTTACTCAAAATAATTCCCAGTATGAAAAGGGACATCATTAATAATTATAATTGGAGAAAGAAAAAAAAAACCTAATTCACAGACAACCAGGCCTAGTAAATACTGTGACCTGCAGCCTGTGTCCCCCTCAGGAAGATGGCCTCAGCTAAGGAGAATTGGCTTGCCCAGTATCACACTCTGTCTCAGAGAAGAGTCCTTCACAAAGATCATTCCAGTCTGGAGGTGCGTGTGCTGGGCTGGGAGGCATGGCTTTTTCTCTTCATTCAGTACTCTATGGGGTTATTTCAGCTCTAGCTCTTCTTCAGTTGTCTGGAGCCTCCTTTAAGACCTGGTTGAAGCTTCCTTTTCCTTCCTGACTGGTCTTGCTTCTGTCCTCTCCACAGATAGAAATTATCTGGACACGTCTGAAGCAACAGTTTTCTATTGCATGTTTCAGGCTGTGCTGCTCAAGAAAACCAGCCTGAAACTCTTGGCATAGTTGTTTGTATGGCTACTCTATGAGTTATATTAAATATGTAGGCATTTTATTATATATAAATTACCACTCAGAATACTCACACCCAGGAATATGATGAGGGGAAGGAATAAACATGATACAGAAAGAAAATTAAAGAGCATGTATAAAGGGGGGAGGAGGGGGGAGTGGGTAGGGATATGGGTAAAAATGAGAATTAACTTGTGGCATATACTGGTACAAATTTCCCAATGTTATATGTGATTTTGAGATGTATATAAATTGTACCAATAAAGAATTCAAATAAAAAAAAGAATACTCACACCCACCCCCCCCACACACACAAAGAGATGTAGTATGTTTAAAATATTGCAAAAGGAAAACTTGAAAACTATCTTATTACTTTGTGAAGTTGAAAATAACCTAATCTCACCTAAAAATTGAATGAGAATTGAGAGTCGATGTGAAAAGTGAGAGAGCTGATCTGACACTCAGTAACATCACATGCAGCCTATCTTGGCTTTTTTTTCTCTCATTCTCCCTCATACATGATGATCTTACACTTCACTAAAAATGTTAACAATGCTGTGTCAAATATCCTGATACTTTATTAAGTCTTGAGTGATTACTGAGCAGAAGAGTTACTTGAAGAGTTACTTAAAGAATTAAAAGTCACTTAAAGAGTTAATGCTAAAGGGATTATGTTAACCATTATCCAAGATGCGAGATGAAATTTTATAGGAAAAACTTCCAAAAAACATTATGGTGAAGATTTCACCTAGTGTGAAACCCACACTTATATTACTTGTAAACTACTTTCTTTCCCAGTTATTCACCAATTTAGACAAAAATTTTACTGGGTGTCTCTCATGAGCACACCACTTATTAAAGGTATAGAAACTAATATGTTATTGTACTTGCCAGCTATACACTGTGCTTAAATGTGAAGATAGATATGTAAATGTTTTAAATAAAACGACACTTTTCTGATAAAATGCTAAGGTGTTGGAAGAGCTTAGAGAAATAGCAATTATCCATGCCAAGACAATTAACGAAATCTTCCAAAATGAAATAGGAATGGATATAATCTTGATAATGGAAGAGAAGTCAGTCTTCTAAATCTTCCAATGTGTAGGAAAAAAATTAAGGTAGAAGAAACAACTCAAATAAAGACATGAAGTTATTACAGAATCAGAATATACAGTAACCCATGAGTAATTTTGCAGATTAGGATATCATTTTTATGATAGAAAGTAATGGAATAGAATAGAATATGTAACAATAAGGAACTTTTATTAAACATCACTACAAGTATGAGAAAGTTTCTGGAGTGTTGTTTGATGAAGTTATTAGATTCTCATGTCTCTATTAGTTAAGAAATATGTTTACTCCTGTCCTATAGGTCTTGAAACCAAAGCACCAAAACATAGAACAAATTGTTCAAAGTCAGAAATCACTAAGCCAAGATTTTCATAAAAGTAATTTGTCCCTTGACACTGTGTTCTAATCCTATGTTCTAGTCTTTCATGACTTCATAAGTAAGGTGTGCTATTGGAAATCAGACCTCATATCAGATGCATATTAATATCAAAAGCCAAATTATTCAGTCATATGAGATCTAGGAGTGGAGAAGATATCAAAGGTTGCTTTGGAAACACACATCATAAAACAAGAATGACAAATTCAACAAATTATATTTAGATGTTTACAATGTTCATTATCAAGATCTTAATGTTATACCTTGCAAAATTATTTTATTATTATTTTCAAGATCATGTGTCATCCTTTGAGGGCTAAATGTTGAAGACTGATTTTATTTGTTTGCTTCATTAAATTTTAAAATTCTTATAAATACATGTTCGGAGCATATAATGATTAATTCATCCTGAGCATTTGGTACAAGTACATAACATGCATTTTTTTTTTTTTACTTCCACTTCCCCATCCCTCCCTGCTTCCTCCCTACAGGACTGTTTGACCATATTGGAAAGATATAAATTCAGTTCCTGCCCCTATTTCTTACTAACATTAAAATTTCAACACTCTTCATCTATATATTTTAGCTGCTAAAATATTGAAATAGGTGGAAATATAAATATAACTATAGATAATATTATTCTGTACAAATAATTTTGAAATAATTAAATTAATCCAGTAAATTTCCTACAGCACTGGAGTCTCTTAATAAGTTCTAATTGCCTTTCTCTGAACTCAACAGAATATATAAAATATAGTTTATGCATGCAAGGATTAAAATGCTGATGATGAGCAAGGCATAGCTGTTTTGTGAGAGACGTGTTTTTTTTTTCTTTTTTTAACATGCATCAAAAATATCCTTTCAACTGTAGTCATTCCATTTAAAACTCAGTAACTTTGACCTTACAAAGTCAATATTGTTGTTTGTATTCCTTGAATTTGGCAAGAAACAAGGTTCTAAACACTGAAGCAAATCTTTTTCTGTCTCCCTTGATCTATTTTTCTTGCCTCGAAGAAAATGTTTCATGCATTTGACTCCTCTATTTATATCTCAATTCACAGTGTTACAAGATTTGCATGTTCACATCCACATTTTCATTTGTAGGATTTATATAGAACATGTCCTTTGCATAAGTGTGCACCATAAAATACAGTATGAATATAAAGAATAAAATGTTTCTCTTATCTATGAATGTATGAGCCAGAAACATAAATTCAGTAATGATACTCCACTGAAAGAAAAAAATTGCAAGTGTTAAGAAACTGGGATACTGTAATACCTAATTTCCTTAGGAAGATGATTTCCCAGTGGCAAAATCTTTCTGGAAGTGCAGAAAGAAGGGGCCCCTAGCAGCTAGGTTTAGCAAGACAGCAAGCAGATGGTGACCCTAGGCAAACCAAACAAGGGATAAATCATCCCAACTAAATTCTATAAAGGAGCAACATACTAGGAAGCTTGATAAACATTAGGAATTGTCCGTTTAGATAAAGACAATTGGCAAAACAGAAGGTAAAGTTCTCAAATTGTTGGAAGTGGAAGACTGAGGTGTCCTACGCACATGAAGATATGTAGGGAAATATTTCCTGGTTCCTATTCATATCTTCCAAATGACCAAAAGACAGAACCTGAGGATAGAAGGTTTTGGTATTTGAAGAAACAAGGTAGTAGAGATTCTGCCCTTTCAATATTTGGGTTGCAGGATCAGCCTGGATTTTGAAAGTCTGCTTGCTTTGAGAAACAAGAAAAAAAATAAGGCACTGCTCAGAAAGATTTTACCTCAATCTCTTCATCTTCCATTATATAAGACAACTAAGAGGATGCTTAGTTTATGGTGTTATCTTGAGTTTTACAATAACCATAATATTTAAAGTACAGATCACTATATTTTAAACTACATTATAAAAACTTTTCAATAGATGGAAAATATTCTTAGTAGAGTCAACATTTTAATTTATATTTGAAAGAGAAAGAGAGAGAGGACAATGATCTTATTTTTTAAGACAGTCTAAAAATTGCGTGTGTGTGCTTATGTGTATATGTGTGTGCTTCTTACTACACTTTATTTCCCTCTGGATATTACTTTTATTAACACTTTGCTTTATCTCTAACCTGTTAAAACCAGTTTAATTCTGTTTTTTTTTCTATTTCCAGTAGATACTGAAAACAAGTGACTTTGTGCTTAATAATATGGAAAGTCCCAGCCAAATATATAACATTCAAACTTCCAGGGCCATGCCTTTTTTCCTTTTATTCTATTTATCAACAGTAAATTCAAATTATTTTCTAAAAGAGAGGGACGACTGATATTACAATATTTTGTTCTACAAAATCGGTTCAATTTATTTCACTCTATTTGGGAATCATACATATATCTTAGTGTGTAGTAGTTATGACTAATTAGTGGTAAGCGCTTAGGTGCTAGTAATTTAGTACCACATGTATGTCGCTCTTATTTATCTAGAAACTAATAAGCAAAAGCTACAGTTATAGAGGGTCACTGTGCTTGTGGGATCCACGTAGAACAGATTCTCTATCTTCAATATTTGGCTTCCAATATCAGCCTAGATTTTGGCATCCATGTAGTATGAAAGAAACACACAATGAATTATTAGGAAGGACATTATTTATACAGACATACCTAGAAGAGGTATATATTTTTCATGGTTATTGCTTATCCAGAAGTTGGTTTTGTCAAAACTTTAAGAAGCTCAAGCAATGTCCTCAGGAGCTAGGGTGCACCTCACCGCCAAGAACCACTAAGAACCACTAAGGTTCTTTTCTGGCATGAATGAGACAAGTTTGAAGCCACAACCACCAGGAAAGAAAATATGAGCTGAATGACAACCTGATGGAATAAAAAAGTAGCACAAAGTGTGATCAGACTGTCATGATTCATAATTCAGGTTTTTAGGTTGTTTATCTACTGAACTTCTACTAAAAAACTCTGTCTAGGGCTCAATGGGGGGATTTTAAGAAACTGAAGTGAACTTTGATCTTCTAAAATACTCAAAAGTGACAGTGAAGAATGAAATCCGGCCTTTAGTGTCAAGGAGGGTTATGTTTGAACTCTAGGTCAGATCTTCACTAGTAGATCTTAACCTATTGAGCGCTGCTTTCCTCATTTATAGGACTGTGAGAATAAGACAGCACTTGACCATGTTCCCTGGGAGTTACTAGAATTTCTAAACTGCAGTGTCTCAGTTCACAAAATTATAAAAATGTTTTAAACCATGTGTGGTGGCTCATTCCTATAATCCCAGCACCCGGGAGGCAGAGGAAGAAGGACTGCTGAGTTTGAGGTTAGCCCAGGCTACATAGTGAGCTCAGGGCCAGGCTGATCTACAAAGCAAGACCCTATCTCAAAAAAAAAAAAAAATCTCCTATCAATGTTTCCATTGAATCTGAAGAGAAAATATGTACAATATGCAAATCAAGTACTTTATTCAATGCTCTAGCACAAAATAAATGCATAATAATTATTAGATTTGATAAGTTGTTTGGTGTTGTCACCAAGGTAGTGCAGATTTTCAAAGATAGTAGTAAGGATAACATTCTTGAAATAACAAAATAGTCCATACATCTAAATATCACTTTGAAATCATGGAGGACACATTGGGATGATGGGTTTGTAAAATATCTCTTAAATATTGATGACTTTCACTGTTCAAAGCTCATGTAGATAATGATCTTAATTATTTTATAGCAATACATTACTTTGGAGATATGTTGGCAACTAGTCAAACTGCATTGCTATTGTTCCACTAATGGCTAAATTATTCCTAAATAAATTGCTCAGTAAATCATCTTTAGTTTCTTTCAAAAACAAAATGTTATCATGTACATGATGCCTATGGATTTTAAGATCATAACACATTCTTTCAGACTCTTTGTAGTCCTAATATTTAAGATAAAAGAAAGAAAGCCTCTGTGGGATTATTTTGTTAGTGTGATGTAGCTGGTGTTCAATATTTGTGTATAAGGAATTGCATTAAATGGGCACTATGCTTATGTTCTATAAGGCCACATTCTAATAGGCACACTGATGCTTTTTGGAGTAGAATGACAAGTTTAACTTTCACACTTATTTCTTATAGTGTAACCCTTATACTGAATCTCTCACTGTGAGAAACATTTAGGCTTATTTGAACTTATACTTTCAAAAATTGGGTAGAAATTAATTTTCCATGGGACAAGTGGACAAAAACAGGCAATGTCAAACCTCTCCTTGAACTTAATCTTAGGAACATAATTAACCTCTATGGGGCTTTGAAATGAGAAGGACCAGAACCATGGCAAGGAGTGGAATCCATTCAGAGTAGTGGGAGGGAAAATTGCTGCATATAGTTCTATTAGAATCTCAATCTGTCCATTCTACGATTGTGTTGGAAACTTCTTTTGAGGAAATTTCACATCCTCTAAAAATCACTAAAATTAGAATTCGAACAGAATATACTTCAGAGGACACCATGCACACCCTGTTTGCTTGCTACTTTTTCTGTACACATGTTTTCAGACGTAATTTACTGAGGAAAGAGATAAGTAGAGATGTTTGTTACTAAACTCTGTTCCTTGCATTTTAGCTACATCAGTAAAAACAGTTCTCTGGATTCTAAGTGCAAGAAAATGAATTATTGAAGTGTGAAAGTGGAAGTGTGTCTTGAAAATTGCAAAACAGGCAGAGACAGGCTGGTCTGCCTTATCAGAAACTCGTTTTGTTAGAACTTCAGTGGTTGATGCTTAAAGGCACCTCTACTTCCTTGGAAGCAAATAGTCTGCCCCTTCCTTCCTGCCTTTTGGCCCTGGGGGGAAAAATCCCATAGCTAATATGCTGTAAATGTTAATGCATTCGGGGCCATTTCTTTCACTATGTCCTGCATTTTAATGGCCATATAGTCTAAACTGGTGTATCCCCCTAACCTCTGGCTGTGATGCTTTTTCTGACACAAGGTCTGACTCTGGGATATAAACTGTGCCAATATAAATAATCAGGCTGAGTCTTACACTGTCAACACAGGACAGTCCAAAGACTACATAACATCATGGGATTAACTATATTCCTTGAGAAACACAATCATCTAGAATATCAGAAAACTAGACATGAGTTATGTTGCTTTTATATGATTTGTTTTTATTCTTTTTCTGGGTGGCTAAGGCACTATGAAAGACATTTCTTTCTTAGAGAAATAATCAGATTTCAAAGGAATAGCATGCCTGGATTTCCGGGCTATTACTAAGCAGTCCTTTCAGAAACTTTCATTAAAGGGGAAAAAATTGCAGAAATAAATTAACATAGAAAATTGCCAAGTATTTACAGATCTTAGTTATTGAGAAAAACCCTGTTATTATAGTTATTAATTTCAATTTTATTGACAGGAAGACAGACAGCCCAAAAAACTGGTAACTTGTCCAAGGTCTTAGAAGCTGTAAATGACAGAATCAAAATTTAAGCACAGCCATGACCTTCTAGTGAAATCAAGTTCAAATCCTACAGCTTTTATGTGATTTTTTTTCCCCCTGCATTCAGGTACATTATTCCAACACTAACCAAATTTGTGGTCCTCTGACCCAAATGGTATGTTCTTACAGCTCAGTTCAAGTCTAACATAAATTATCCAGAATTAGTGCAGATCTCAGAGATGGCTCACAAGACGTTTCCTGCTCTAGATGCCAGCAACAAATCGGATGATCATGTAACTAGTGCTTCTTCCTGGCTAGTTACAAATTTAGGGTTCCCATGACCTACTCACACCTGAGAATTTGCTGTAATAACTTATAAAACTCAGGGAAATGCTATGATTACAATTTCAGTTTTATTATAATGGATGCAAGTTAGGAATGTACCAATCCAGCAGTCATGAGGAAGATGTGGTATGGGCAGGTTGGGGGGACACGACCTACTTAGCAGATCAACCTGTTCACCAACCTTGAAGCTTTCTCAAACTTCGTGTTGTCAGGGCTTTCCCCAGGGATCTTAAATACACATTTCTCAATTTCCGGTGCCTCTCTTCTCCTCAGAGGTTGAAGTGTTGATGAAAATTGTAACTTTCTGCTCATATAGTTGGTTCCTCTCTGACCAGCTGCTAATCTGAAAATAAACATCACCTCATTAACATAAACTTAAACCTGGTCAAAAGAAGCTAAATCCACATAACAAAAGGCACTCAGGAAATGGCAAGAGTTTTAAGAAATCTCCTCCAAGAACCAAGGACAAATATTGTATGTAATATATATCCATATGCTAACAAAAAAGGCATAGAATGGCAAGAATAAGGCTTCTGATATCATGACATATGGCTAAAATTCCCCTAAGCCTTTCCAGATATATTTCCCTAAATCCATTAGATTGAAATGATTCGATTTCTAAGTTCACAGAATAGATATTCATTCCACTGCAGTGAGTAGATGAACACATAAATAAGAATATAATACTGCATTTCAGCAAACAGGTGCTGAATGACAGACAAAACAATAGACAGAACCCAGTCTGTGCATTAAGAGTGTCGTATCCTTATTTGTGGGGATGATACCTAAGCAGATCATAGCAAGAAAGAGTGGAGCAATCGGTGGTCAGATATTTATACACACAGAGCTCTAGAGTGCAGCTCTGGGTGTCTCTAATATGCTAATTTATGGTTCAGAAAGCGTCTTTGCCATCTTAATCTTTATGAATATCACTGAGAGTAACATTGACCTCTTTTTGACTCAATTTCTCAGGTAAAGAAAATGAAATTGAGAACTTCAGTGATTTGTCCAAGATTTTGGATCCTCTGAAGTGATACCCAGCTGTTCTGAGTTCTCCTGTGCTCTCTCTGCTGACTACACAGCACCCCTTTACACTTTGATCCTTAAACGTCTATGGCTCTAGACCTACTATGTACATCAGTTCTCACTGCAGTAGTCTTTCTTCATAAATCACTCTGTCCTTCTGCCAAAGTGTTTCAGGTTAACACAGCCTGTTAAGTACTGTTAGCAAGTGATACATTATCACATGTGATTAGAAATTGCAGACAGGATCTTTATTCTAATGGTGACAAACCAAAGAAATAGCATCCTTTCTAGAATGAAGTTAACGTCAGTAAAATTGTGCTCATAGTACTTATCTCAAGGAACCACTCTGAAGCTTAAATAAGATTTTATATGAAATTCCCAGAATTCAATGTCACAAGCTGAATGCTCTATATTTTTTAGTGTTCTTCTTTTTCTTCCCTATCAGTTCAGCTATTCTTGACTATCGTCTCTGTCTACACCGAAACTATGTCCTAACTTTAGTGCCCCAGAGAATGGCTTTGGAATTCTGTAGATGCTATCATAGGGGAAAAACATCTCAGGAAACACACCAGGACTGAGAATCTAATGTGTTTTATTTATGTAAGACAGTAAATAGCTTCTGTTATGTCCGTATCAACCCCTCCTTCCATTCCTAGACTGCAGCTAGGCTATATTACCGGGCGGAGACTGTGCAATTCCAAAGATTTTCAAACTATTACAAATTAGAATCCACAGGAGAAAAGCTCACTAAAGGACATCACGGGCGAGGTTATCATTTTTTTTTCTTTTGAAGTTGGGCCTCATATCTTTTTCTCATTACAATCATTACTTTGAAACATGATTTTTTTAAACAGTAATTTTCTAGAACAAAAGGGATAATACCATATTTCAAAAGCTTTACTGTGAAATTAAACCTTTGAACTACTGTGAAAAAATTATTCCCTCAAGGCTTGAAGGCTTAAAGGTTATTAAAAATTTAATTTTAAAGAAGGCATCCAGGAAAAAAAAGTATATAAATGCTACTTAGAACCCAGATTGCCCAATTTAATAACTCCCATTGCTCTTTATTTTTAAATAATCTGGAAATGTGAGCAAATGTACTCCATTTTTTTTTTCCAGTGGCAAATCAGTATGTCAACAGATGGCTGGCCCTGCTCATTAGCATCATCAACAGGAGACACCTGCTGAGGAGTGTTCAGCTGGTGTCTCTGCCTCCCCACTGTACAAAGATAACAGCAAGATGCAGGAAATCCATCAGACCCAGGAAACAGTGTGTCCGAAGGGTCCCCCAAACTGCGTATATTATTAGACTTACTGCAGGGAAGTATGTAAACCATGGAATAAGCGGTCAACATTATAGGACTGATTCAGTTCAATGTGTTTCAACTTTCTCACCTGTAAAATGAAGTGCATCTTCTTCATCCTGTGAAATGGACATGATACTGGTAGAGGGCCAATAGATTGCTTAGTTTCTTTGTGTCCCAGTTTCCTCATCCACAGTGACAGGAGGATAACAGTTTTTACCGCAATTATCTCAGATGGTTGTCAGGGACATTAAATCAGTACCTGTGTCTGTATTGCTGGAGACAGTGCCTACCTTTAAGTGAGCAGCACGAATTATTTGATCATCATTATCAGTCTTACTTTTCCCATCCTGTGCAATGCATCTGTAAGATACAAAGGTGAATGGATACCATGCTATGCATGTAACTTGAGAGCAAATGGGAGACTGAGCCATATAAACAACAATACAAATATCATAGTGCAGCAATAGGACAAATAGAAGGTATGTTGCAAGTACTAGTTGGTGTCTGGCCCTGCCTGGGTGATGTTAGAATGGGACGTGGCTAAGGCTTCCCAAGGAGGAGCTTTAGGAGAAGTATTCTTTACACTGAAGCATGGAAGTTCATGGACCAAAAATAAAGGCTTCTTACCCAGGAACACTATACAAAAACAAATGATCCGAAACAATGGTTCTCAGCCCCATCAGAAACTCAAATCAGTCATAAAGCTACTTAAAAATACCATCCTCTGATCTCCTGAGTCAGTACATGCACGGCTAAGGTCCAGACATAGGCAGCGCTAACAATCTGTGCACATACTGCTATGTGCAGCCAGGGCTGGAATCCATTAAGATAATATGTAGGGACAGCGCATTGTAGATAATAAACCAATACAAATACTAGATGTTACTACCTAGTATTTAAATTCTTATTTAAATGATCTCACAGCTCTTTCTTCACATATACTTTTAGGGAAGCTGGGAGGAAAAACTTACATACACTCACCAGTGGAAGAAGTGGCAAACAAGAGCAACAGTGACAAATAGGAAAAGTTGGGCTTACATTAATGTTCTGGCCAAGTGAGAAAATGACCAGAATTTATTATTTATATAAAGGTTACATCTGTTCTGTTTCCTATGGGACAGCCTATGCTAGCGCAAAGATCTTCATGCAGCTCGATTAAAGGCAGGCTCCAGTTACTCACCGTGAACCAGATTTGTTTGTCTTCCACATCATTCACTTGCCCCAGTCTCTTCAGTACAGTGTCTCACCCAAGAATCTGTTAACCTTCAACTCACTAGTGCAGCAATTTCTTTCATTATGTTGAATGGTTCCGGAGGACAGTGACTGTCTACCACTCACTGTTGTTTCTCCACCATCTTCTATAGTGCTCATCATGCAGTGAGTACCAGAAAATATTTATTTAGTAAATGATCACGTACTATATTACTCCTTCCCATGTGCCATCCTTGACTGACATCGAGTTCTTTACTTGAATGACTTTGGGTAAGGGGTCACTTCATAATATTCAGAAAAATTAGCTTGCTTCAAAAGTAAATTTTGAGTTCACGTAACATTGTTATGCTTCAGTTTAAAACAATTATTTTCAGCTCAGTGTACACAAATAATTGAATTCAGCTATGTCCTTCCATACAAGGCAAGGTAAGAAGCCCATGTTTGTCCACCTGAGTTCTAATCTCAAATTCTTTCCTCCCACATTAAGCTAGCTAGGTACAACCAGTCATATAATAGATATCAATTATTCTTATATGTTTATTTGTGAGTGATTATATATTTAGTATATTGATACTAAAGACATACATCACATTTCTCATTAGAAGACCTAGGAATTGTCCTTTCCCTCTTGTCTAGAGTTAAGCAAAGCAAATCATTTACTACATTGTTAAACAAAAATTGCAAAGATTATGTGGGATGTGAAATCCCTTATTAGTGTGGCTGTTGCTCTCCTAAATGCCTAACATGTCACCAAAAATGAATTTTCTCATTAACCTCAAATATGCCAACTTGTCAAATTGTGATGAACCAAATAAGACTGTTCCCAGAAATTGAACTACCATCATTACACTTGCATGGCTTTGCCAATTAAGTCTATAAATAACACATTTTTGAACACATTTCAGAGTTTTGACAAACTAAACTGCTTCTGGATATTCTGAAGTACAAGAATAGCAAAAGATATCGTCCAAGGAAAGGAAGAAAATGATTTGCTCTTATCAGAAGAAACAAGGATTCCTTAAAGGAACAGGGATGATGGCCATGTATACATTAACCACATAATTATTTGACATCAGATCTATGCATGATGTTTTTTTAAAATCTAATACATTTGCCTTCCTAAATAACTCACTACGAGTTTTCATTCAATGCAAAAATACTCCATAGCAAATATTTATTACACACGTTTTATACACTATGCAGGAATCTAACATTGGAGTACAGAGATAAGGAGGATTCCTCTCTTGTTAGAACTCCGACTTGGTGGAGAATCAATTATTTAGAGAAAGGATCAGAAGTAAGAGGGGTCAACCACACGTGTGCAGAGGCAAAATGGTGGCCCTGAAATATAGAAAGGTAAACACCAGAACAGAAAGGGTTTGTAAACCACGAAGTGATCTGATACAAGTCAGAAGTTCAGGGAACATAAGAAGGACGCATGTGAATTAGGAGGCTAGTGACTTGGTGTGAGGTTAGTGTGAACTGCAATTTTCAAGTTCCCCATGACACATTAGAGGAGGCTCTGAAGCAGACACAGAGCACGGACTGGCCAGGTTAGGTTGCTGGTAAAGTTTGGTCTCCTCTCCTATCATACATGTGCTATCTGACTCAGGCAAACATGTGGGAACCCGTATGACCTGCCTTCCCCAGTAGGCAGTGTAAAGAATAATCTTGTGATTCAGTTACCCTTACTGACCACGTCTCACATTCATACTCATGGGCTTTATAAAATATGTTCAATCCATTTTTCTCTCTTTCTGAAGAATCTTAGAAAATTTAGTTTTTCCCATCAGGTTTTATTTCCAGTGGTATGTTGGTGCCATATATAATTTAATGTTCTCCCTAGGTCCAACTGTCTTAACCATAAATGGAGATCTTCAAAGAGCCAACAAATAGTTAAAATGAGATTAACTTGGTAGCTCAGAGAATAATGAAATGAGTTTATACTTGTGAATACATGCAAACATATAGTATCTGGCATATGGTAAATATCTGTGAAATGAAATGCTACTGTAACAACTATAACTACTGTTACTGTTACTAAAATGCAAGTGAAACAATATCAAACTCATACTTCCCATTCACACCCTGAAGTGGCAAGTTGTTTCCTCTTAGCAGAGGATATGTATATGTCATGAAAACAAAAGGTATCAGCTATATTGACTGGTTTATGTACAGTACTGAGAAATGCTCAGTGAAACTTGTGTAGGGTAAATTAAAGGCTCAGCTAACTTAATGTTCAAAAGTCTGAGTTGCATTGTTTATTTAGCATAGTGAACTAATGTCATTTTCCTCCCAGACTGAAGTTGATACCCATTCACTCATATTTTAAGATTTCACTAAAGAGTGCAAGTTTCCACAGAGAAAAAGATCCAAAGGAGAAATATAGACTTTGGGGAGAGAGACATAGAGAAATAGGCAGAGAGAGAAAAAGAGAGAGAGAGGAAGGGAGAGGAGAAGGAAACATAGATATTTTTTCATTTAATAGGAAATAATACAACATGTGGCCTGCATAATTTTGTAAGGGAGATATTATTTATATCCTTATTGTGTTTTGGAGAGGAATATGGTTAAGATGAAAATTATAGCAGAGATACAAGCATGCCCAAGCCGAGTCTATGCATGTAGATAATGCATCTGTGAAGCTTGTTCAGAAAGAGAAATGGGTGTGTACAGAACAACAGCTTTGTTTGCTTTACAGAAACCAAACCTGGCTCTTCACAAGCCTTGTGTTCACTTTCACACTTACAGGTTATTAAGGAGGAAAATCAATGACATTCTGTGACATTGCTTGATTCAAGTAATTGGTATTCATAGCATACATCTAAACTTCACCTTTGTCTACATAAAATGGGAGTATGATGAGTTTTATCTTTCACACCAAGTATTGAGGATTATATAAATATTACACAAGTGTTTAAAATCTTGGCACATACTAAAAACTCATGGATGTGAAAGTTTGTCATGTGTATCTTTATTAAAAACTCTTCACCAGGGTCCTGAGAGGAGAACTTTTATTAACCTCATTTACAGGCAAGAAAACACAGGCCCAAGAAATCATACTGGACTGTCTTGCTTACTACAAACAAGATCAGAGAGTCTAACTCATGAGTCCAGTGAAAACATTCCTTCTACTGACATACATTCTGCTAACTTTTCTTTTTAAGTTATAGAGGCCTTTTAAAAAGTGTTCCAGTCTTGATAATATACTTATTTTCTTGTCATTCAATTCATAGTTTAGAACTTTCCAGGCTTTAACCTCAGTTAAAAATGCGTCTATTTAATGGTCCAAAGACCATTAAGGTTGAAACAGGCCCTTAGTGTCTTTCCAGAGGGATTTCACTGAAAACTGCCTCAGGCTTTCTTTCCTGAACAAGCAAAAGGGAGGAAAAGAAACAGGATGTAAGCACATGGTCAGGACAATGGCTCCCTAAATATCTACCGAGTTCCTGTTATTACTTTGCCAAAAAATACCTACCCCATACACAGATAGACTTCAGTTTCCCAAAGGAGGCTAAACCAGCGCTGCTGTCTTCAAATGGTTACGGAAGTTACAAGAGGCTGCTGGTGTGGTTGTCTCATCTTCCTGGGTGATCTTTCATCTTTGTGTTGTTTATTTTCCTCTAAAGGTTATGATCATCATCAGAAATTTACAAAATTCAATTAAATTTCTATTAACCGCACACAGTAGTTTCAAAGTGATTAACAAAACTTTTTATGCTATGTCATAACTCAAAGATCTTCAAATATTTTAGTGATGATAATGCAAATAAACAAAACCACATATTTGCTTTCATACAGGTAATTAAGCAGGTAAGAGTTGCTTATAGTTGTACCCTGTTTGAATTAAAAAGTGACGCATTATTTTACAAAATTTTCCCTATTTATTATTTTATTTCCGTTAAGTGACATTATAGCATTGTCTTCATTTTTTAAGGATGTTCCTGATATGCTGGTTGTTCCATTTCCCTTTGTGATTGTGCTTTCTCATTGCGAATGTACTCGCTATGAACTTGGTGACCTTCGAGAGGTTAATTCACTTATTTTTGTTACCATTACAAAATAGGATGGAACGTGAATGAAATGAAAAAAAATGTTTCAGTGTCAATTTTCTTTTACTTCATTGTCATCTAATATAAATATATTTGCCAAATACTCTCTATACATTCTTTGCTTGTTCTTCTCTATCACTGAGATACTGTCCAGTCATATAGATGAGAAACCTGAAACTCAAAAGGTTAGTGCACTTTCTCCATTTTCACAAGTAATAGAACTCTAATTCTGGTTGTTATGATTCTAGAACCCTTTCCTTTCTCCAAGCATGAGTCATTGTTATCATGAGCTACTATGTTCAAATGTGATCTTTCAGCAGGTTAAAACGTCTCCTTTCGGCTCCAAAGTTAATGTCATGCAGTAAATGTTAAAAAGAGGCTGTGGAGATAGAAGAAAGGATGTGTATATGGTATTGAGCATTAGGAAATGATCTGAAACAGAAAATAAAATCCAAAAAAGATGCAAAATATAAGATGAACAATTCATCCTCCGGGGAGGCATGCACTACAACACGAAGCCCAGTTGTGAATGTTGACATAATGTTGAAAAATATATTCTCTCTCGCTTCTTGCCTCACTCTTTTAATAATCTCTCATCCTACCTCCCCCATGAGCTCCCAAAAGGGGCTTTAATTCTTGAACAAGTCCTTGGGCTTCAGGAGACTGACTCTCTCAGGAGGTGCATTTTGCCCCCTCTCAAGAAACTAAACTTCATCACCATCAGGGCTATTGCTGTCCTCAGAAAAGTGCTTGTGTTAGAACCTCAGGAAAGAATTTAGATAAATTCCAGAAGGAACAGGGTTCACTTGATTGTACTAATGAGAAAAATGAAATAATGACTCTCTGCCAGGTTTTTGGTTAGTTTCCAGGAATATGAAGACAGGTTTTGAGATGGATTCCTCACTCCAAGGTGCAGCATTCAAACAGATATTAACAGAATCAAGTGGCATCCCAGAGACATGAGAAGCAGCTACATTAGGGGGACAAAGCAGATTTACAGATGATGGAAAAACAGAAAAGTCGAGAAGGGCAACTGGGTGTTTGCTTAAAAATAAAGCTTAAGGCGAGCCACGTGGCGCACGCCTGGAACCCCAGCACCTCGGGGGTTGTGAGTCCGGGACAAGCTGAGACTACATAGTGAGTTCAAGGCCAGTTTGAACTACATAGTGAGACTCTGTCTCAAAAAAATAAAAAGAGCCTAGGTGTGGTGGCTCACATCTGTAATCCCAGCACTCAGGAGGCAGAGGCAGGAGGATTGCTGAGTTCCAGGCTTGCCTGGGTTACACAGTGAGCTCAGGGCCAGCCTGAACTACAAAGCGAGACCCTGTCCAAAAAATAAATAAATAAATAAATAAAATAAAAAATAAAAATAAAAAGAGGCATGGATTTAGCTCAGTGGTACAGTAGCTGCCTGGCAACTGTGAGGTCCTGAGTCCCATACCTAGTATTAAACAATGTGTAAATATGTAAATGCATAAAACAAAATAATAGAGCATGAAGTGGTGCAGTGTAAGGAAACACTATGAACAGTGTGACAGGGATAATCTGAACATGTCTGTACCTGACATGAGCTGCAAGTAGGAAAACATCAGATATTTATTGCTGAGATTTTATTTTAATATAAAAAGAAAAACAATCATCATAGCAAACTATAATTTTTAATTAGATATCATCTAATCTTTATACTAAAATATCAATAAACTCTTCCATTATTAATCCAAAGTTATTTATTGGTTGATTAGCATACCAAAAACTTAACTAATCGATGAATACTTGCCAGTAAATAAAATATGCACGGTCCCCATACTAAAAACAATGACTTCTAATGGAAAAAGAAACACTAAATAATGTCAAAAAATCAAATGGTAATATTATAAGGTTTCTAATATGATTTTGTAATGACTTATATAATGAATAAAAGGTCATCTTTCAGTATCATATTTATTTCTGGGATTGATAATAAAGGCCAAAAATAAATTTAATCCAGAAAAAATATACTTATAAAACATGGCACATGAAATAAAGATAGACTGTTGAACATTTAATTTCAAAATGAAAAACATCCCTACTTTGGCATCAGTTTTGAAGCATTGTATTTGACCAAAGTACAAACAGAATTTAACCAAAATATAAACAAAATTTAAAACGTTAATGCTAATCTTTTTTTTAAAACCCAGTGACTTTACCAAAATGATAGTCCAAATTTGAAATATAATATTTCTAGTTCATCTTTTACAGATGTATCCAACACAGCACCATTTTCTCTTAAACCTGATATTTTAAGGAGATATGTAAACTAAAATTTCCCTAATAAATGCACTCAGAACCTACAAACTATGCTTTTATAGTCATATTTATTTTAGAAAAGTTACTGTGTAGACTGAGTGTTTATGCTCTTCCCTCTTGTAAATTCTATATTGAAATGCTAACCGACCTGCCGCTGTTAGGAGGTAGGGCTTTGGGTGGTGACAGGCTCATGAAAGAGGAGCACTGGTGAAGGAGAGCAACATGTCCGTAAAAGAGACCCCGGAGAACTCTTGTTCCCTGTTTGTCCTGTGAGCAACCAAGAATGAAGTTGGTCATTTATGAATCAGAAAGCAAATCTCTAGCAGGCTTTCTGTATGAGCTGTGCCATGGATCTCGGGCCTCCGTACCTCCAGAGCTGTAAGAAGTAAGTGTTGGTTTAAGTCACACAATGCACAGGTGTTTTTGTGTAGAGTAACCTGAACATCTGCAGGTGGTACAGGATGATTGTAAACGCTAGAACAGATGCACAGTACATTTTTCTAGTTACTTGTTACAACTCTCTGAGGAATGTAATGTGTTTAAGACTTAATTTACTAATCTGTATTAGAGGTAAAATGCAATCCATTTCATATGATTATTTGGAAGAGTAAAACCCATAATATATAAAATGTTCAGAATAATGCCTGCCATTTGAAATTAGGCTCAATAATTATTAGTGTTCCTGATGTCTGACAGTTCTGAAGACACAATATGCTTTCTAATTTTTATTTTTATTTTATTTTTTTTTTTTTGAGACAGGGTTTCGCTTTGTAGTTCAGGCTGGCTCTGAGCTCACAATCTAGCCCAGACAAGCCTCGAACTCAGCAATTCTTCTGTCTCTGCCTCCTGAGTGCTGGGATTACAGGCGTGAGCCACCACACCCGGCAGTGTGATAGGTGCTACTGATTGCTGGTGGGCGTGAGTCACCACACCCAGCATTATATGTGGTTACCGGGGATTGAACTCAGGACCTTGTGCTCGCGAGGCAGGTGCCGGAACCACTGAGCTAAATCACCAGCCCTGCTTTCTAAATCTTGTAGCTATAACACTCCTCTACTCTTCTTTGAGAAACTTCTCTTTTCCCACTCTAATCCTGTAATTATGGTGGAACCATAAACCAAAATTCCTATACTCCAGACCTCACGATTGGACAACTAACCAAACCTTTAAGATGAGGCCACTCCTGCACCCTGGCCGGTGACCCAGGTCAAGTGAAGCTGGCTGACCTGTTAGAACTCCACCTGGTGTTTTGTGTGCTGAACTGCAGGGAAATTTAAGCGCTTTTAGCAGACAGTCCTGCGAGTACAGAACTCTGATGTCGACATCTACCCGACCTTGAGTGGGCCTGGGCAAACAAAGCCAACTCCTGAACGGAAGTGGAGCGGAAGGGCAGAAAGCCTGAGTATGATTTGAAAACCCATCTCTTAGAGCTCCGGTCTCTTTGAGGTCAAAGTTGCCCTGACTTTTGCTGTATTCCCTTCTTTTGTGTCAGTATCTCTAGGATCTTGCCAGGAAATCTTTTGTGCTGCTTAAATCGATTTGGATTGGTTTTCTCTTCTTTGCAATGGAAAAAGTTCAGACTAAGACTATTACTGTCGGGCCAGAGATTTGGCTCAGTGGTTCCAGTGCCTGCCTCGCAAGCGCAAGGTCCCTGGTTCAACCCCTGGTAACCACATAGAACAATACTGGGCATGGTATGCCCACTGGCAATCAGTACCTCATACCACAGATGCCAGATTTGGTGGCTCAAGCCTGTAATCCCAGCACTCGGGAGGCAGAGGCAGGAGGATTGCTGAGTTCAAGACTTGCCTGGGCTCCATAGTGAGCTCAGGGCCAGCCTGAACTACAAAGCGAGACCCTGTCTCACAAAAAAAAAAAAAAAAAAAAGAAAGAAAGAAAAAGACTATTACTGTTGTCATTATGGACATTCGTGAGTAGCCACCAGGAGAGGTACTTGTGAATTCACAGTAAAGTTTTTGACTGACTTGAACGAATGTGTGAGTTTCTCTAATTAGTGACTCTGAAGATGTTCCTTGAATTACTACGAGATTATGTATTAACCATGTCAAAATCTATGATAAGACATAGCATGGAAGAAAACAGGAGTTTCAAGTGAGGTTGACTCAAATTCAAAACTCATATTTTTTTTCTCTTACTGCTTGAGTGGCCGTTGTTTGTATTTTTTCCAACCCTGAAATAAAGTAACTACTCTTTCATGTTAAGCACTAACATAAACAGTATCCTTTTAGCTCCCAAATTTTTAAGACTCTAGACTCTTTGATTATACAATCATTGTTCACATGAATCTCAGTACTAATGCTACAGTGCTGCAGTATGAAAAAAAAAAATTAAGTTATTGCCAAAGACTGTGCTAGGCTCCAATGGCACTTTTGTTTCTCTTGAGGGTCTAGAGAGAATCAAATTGGATGGGTCCTATTTTTGAAGTTTATTCTAAATACTGTAATTGGGTCCAGGAATGCAATGCCATTTCGGGTCTGCACACTCTGTCAGGCAAAGGCTAATAACTAGTTTGGCACCTTCACTGACTGACTGACCAGTGGCCTTTTCTGCTAATGACTCCTCACCCCTTGAGTCATTCTTATTCCGATTTTCAAATGCATTCCATTAACAACAGTATTCTTTACATATTTTCCTATCTCTAAATGAAAGCTTTAGTGCCAGTGGTTATCCAAATGGTAGGGGTGGATTACAGAATGACTGCAGCCTTTGCCTCCTTTTGAATGCTTATCTCTCGTGATAATCTTGGGTATTATTTCCCACAGACAGCCTCGCGAGGCTGAGACATATTAGAAACTGTCTTTAACAATCATTTTCCATTACCAAGGGAGTTTGGGATAATGAAATGTGTAGTCACTTTCAATTCATGTCAAATTTTCTGATGCATTTGTACCACCAACATTTTATCAGCTTGTCAGTGGAACAAATGAAGTTGCAAACGGCATCGACTTTTTTTTTTTCATGAAATCTTTAAAACTGTTTATTTTTAATATGACTTCTCCGTCCTTTTTATTTCTGCAGCATAGCAGTCTTGATTTGCAACTTTCTGATTTTTTATTTTCACTTACTGAGCATGGCAGTTAGGCACAACAATTTCCTGGGGCCTTGAAGGTTTTAAGCAAAAGGATTCACGCTTATCAGGCATATTAGAGCTGAATGCAGATTGAAGCAATAAGCACGAAGCAATTTGATGAACTACCTGAAGGCAGGGGTGCAGAATTTCTGACACTCCAGGAAAGCCATTATATGCCTGTTATGCTCAATAGCCTGGTTGGCCTAAAAGGTTACGAGTGATGTATGTTTTCATTATCTCCTATGGGCGCGATGCCTCAGAAGACCCCAGATGGCTTATTCTGGCTGCAGTTCTCTTCATTTGCACTATGGTAAGGTCTGTCAGATCAGGCCAATACGTTTGTGAGGGTCAGTTTCCTTTGAGGAGTATTGTTCCATGATCTCCGTAAGGTTCGTCGGCCTGAAAATCTGCAAGGAGTTACCACCTGGAGAGTAACTGAACACTTTAAAAACAAATTTTCTATTTCCTAGGTCTCAGTTATCATGTGAAAGCAATAACAACAACAAAAAGGCATCAACAGAATTAGTTGTTCTTTACTGTACATAAATCATGCACCAAGAATTCCTTAGCACAGGTTATTTCAAGCCGAATACCATGACTCCTATGTAGCGCCTTATAAGTAGAAGACAGTAACAGATTAAGTAACCTTTCCTAAGCCAGATTCCTAGTATGTATTAAAGACACATTCAAGCATAGTTCTGCCTGAATGCAAGAAAATACTAGTAATAGTAAATTGTCTTTAGCTCAACATGGAAAAAAAAAAACAGTCTACTTGGTAAGAAAAATATTTAAACTTGCTATATAACAAGAATTTCCATTGAAATAGTTATACATTTAAAGGGCACAAGAAGCATTATGTACTCAGAGCAATCTTTGGAAGGGTGATTCAGTCTATAAAGAGGGAGGTCAGAAAATCTGCAGAGAAGTAATACAGGAGTGGAAACATGTCACAAGTCTGGAGCTGGTTAAGAAAATAGCTCAGCTTCATCCTTGAAAGAACTGTGTGCTGGGGCAGTAGCAAAATCACCATGGCTCCCTGAGGAATGAAACACTCTGAACCCCAAGGGTGTGTGCATAAGCTTCAGAAAAACTCAAGGCACTGAAATATCAGGGTGTTTTTGTCAGAGGAGGATGAATCAAGGGAGCTAGGGTGGTAAAAACAAAAAGGTTTTTATGATTTCATTTATGATAATATATCTAGCCTATTAAACAAGAGTGAATTTATAAGTGCTGTTTGCTTTTTAAAAATAAAAACAAACATTCATACCTTACTTAACACCTGGGCCTATTGTAACTTGGAGACAGCCATGTAGAGATGTCAACAGTTGTTAGGATTTGCAACTTGATTGTCCTAGTTGTGAGTGACTGCTGCTGTTTTGAAATGGTAAGAATCTTTTCTTTTAGAAACCAAACTATGTTTATTCTGCTGTGCTTTCCTATTTTCTAACATTTTGTCATGTCATCATTCAAGAAACATTCCATGTGATATAGAAAAGAGGCAGATCTCAGTATCTGACTCAGATTATTTAAGTAAAAAGCCCTCTCTCTGTAGACTTTAAATAATACAGTCAATTCTGCAAAGGTGTCCAATGCAAATATCGTGGTGTTTAAAACATAGTTAGCATATACTTAATGCTAATCCAATAATTAATTTGGTCTTCTTTGGTGACAGCTGGTCTTCCTTCACTCAAAATGACCTCCCACCATATATGTACAAAGGTTGACCTAATACAATAGGATATCGTTCCATCGGTTTTCCTTAGAGTGGTATGCATTTGTTTTAGAATAAAGGTTGCACTTTCTTTACCTAAGCTGTTATTTGTTTTGTCAAATTCCACTTGGCTCTGAGAACAATCTTGAGGTGGAGATGCTTCAGAATTGATGAAAACTGGTGCCCTTTATAAGCTTTGGAGGATCCTCAGCAGCAGGTGTAGCACACAGAGGACTGACATCCAGAGGGAAGCATATTTGGAAAAAAAAATGTAGCTGAGACATACCGGGGTCTCCCTATTCCAAGCCTGTGAATTTAAATCTTATTTTTTGCTTAGTCACAGAGCAATCAAAACACCCCTCTGATGTCTTTAACTATTTTGTTTATTTATTTAAATTTATATCTATCTATCATCTTTCTACCTGTCTGTCTGTCTGTCTATCTATCTATCTTAGATTGGGTCTCACTTTGTAGTTCAGGCTGGCCCTGAGCTCACTATGTATCCCAGGCAAGCCTGGAACTCAGCAATCTTCCTGCCTCTGCCTCCTGAGTGCTGGGATTACAGGCATGAGTCACAACACTCAGCACTGTAGTGTGTGGTACTGACTGCTGGTGGCCGTGAGTCACCACACCTGGTATTGTTACATGTGGTTACCAGGGACTGAACCTTGGGACCTTGCACTTGCTAGACAGACACCGGAACCACTGAGCTAAATCTCCAGCCCTAACTAGCTTTATTAAGGTATTACTGTTGCACAATAAACTGCATGTATGTGACTTGTTGGTTTTGACAAATATACATATTCATGAAAATATGACCATATTGGAACAAATGAACACATCCACCTCTGTCCAAAAGTGTCCTGTTTCCCTTTGTATTATCCTTTTCCCACACCTCCCCCCCTTTTTGCAATTCCTAACTTTATATATGGCATACATTTGTGTTTTCCATACTTTTATATAAACAGAATTATATATTGAATTTTCTGGCTTATGTAACAGTATATTTTTGGAAGAGTCATCTGTATTGTAGCATGTGTCAATGGTGCATTTCTTTTTTATTTCTGGAGTAATGCTTCAATGTAGAGCTGACACACTTTGTCAACTTATTATAACTAAACACATGCCCCTTGCTTTTGAATTACCTTTTAAGTACTTTATTTCATATTTCTATTATAAATCCTTTCTAAAAACTTACTCCAATTCCTAAATTCCCCTCTATCTCAAGAAAGCAGACTACAAAGGATCCTGGATGTTTATTAACATTGTGATAATATTCTAATGACAGGCCCTGTGTAAGTAGTTGTTGTGCTTTGTATTGTTATAAACTGGACACAGCATCATGGAGGACCCATTGTTTTTTCTCTTTATTTCATCTTAGTTACTTTTCTAATCAAGTTATGAAGCTATGATTTAAAGCAAACATGAATGCACTGGAATCATCTAATTAATAAATATATGTTAGAGTCTACTATGTCAGGCGCAGGAATATTTGTAAGAGATCTAAAAGTAAAAATGACACTCTTGCTCTTTATTTATTATGAAGACAATGCAAAGCTTAAATTTTGGTGCCTCTTGAGCCCTGCCTGCCAAAGTCCTGGCTGTAGCAGTATATTTACATGGGTATACATTCTATGTGATTTTTGAAATTGATACACTTTAAATGCAACTAATTAGAATCAGTGTCCCTTTATACTCCAGTTTTCTTATCAATATATTTTTCCTATAAAAGAGTGACCAGAGAACTTAGGAAAATTTTGGTGATCCAAATAGAAGTTGGAATTTGGAATTGGAGAAAGAAAAAGCAACATACACACATATATACACATCTACATACATATGTACATATATACACACATTTTGGGAGTTAATTCTTACAAACAAAGATACAGTTTGGATTTAATGAGATAGATGTATGAGGATGGTGATGATGTCTATGTGTCCTTAGACTGTCCACCACAGGACAGAGATGGTACCTCCAAATCCAACTACATGCAGTAACTCCCTGAGTTCCATATTCAGAGTGTTAGCAGGTACGGGGTTTCATGAGGCTTCTTTCTAAGTCCTTGGATTCCTGAACAAAGAACTGGACAAGATATATGAATGAAACAGCAAAGCTATACTTACCAAATGTGGAAAAGTAATACACTCTGCAGAACAAGAGTGGGCCACTGAAAAGTCTCACGGTATGCCTAGGGTTAAAGGATAAAAAGTCTTTAGTACCCAAAATTCCCAAGTTGTCTTTCTCTCATACAGAGAAGGCATTGGGACAGTGGTACTATCAAAAACTCAATTGGTGTCACACCTAGTATAAACAGTCCTATAAAAAAAATCAGTTGGCCTCTCCTAAGATGTAAATGGAGGATCAAAAAACAGCATTTTTCCGTTGGTCCTGCCTACAAGTAAGTGAAGGATTGGCCAGAGTATCTTCTGATTGGTCCTGAGAATAAGGCCAGATCTGAATAAAAGAATAAAAATAGCACTGTGACTGGTCCTACAAACAGCATCAGATTCAGATGAAGAAGTGAGAATATTGCTTCCTGGTTAGCTCTATATACAGAGCTCATTCGTCATTAAGTGATTTGGGGTCTTGATTTCTGCATATGCCCTCTGTTTTTAGAAGACATTTTGCTCAACCTGCCATCCACGGGCTTTTATAACTTTGACACATACTGCCCAATTCATTGTCTGGGCTGCCTCACCCCTAATCTCCTATCTCAGAAAGTCAAATCCAAAAATTGTTTTCACAGTGTGTCCTGTCCATTGGTACTTGACCCTGTCAGCACATGGATGATAGAGGAAAATCTAGGTTTGTAATGGTCAGTCCCTGAAATCTGTTGGCAGAAAAGTTTAAGAATAGAGTCATATTAGGCAATTAAGTGCTAAAAATACAATGTTATCTTTCTATGTATGGGGTGCCTCCAATATATGTCAGCTTTTAAATGTTCTACTTTCATCTGATTTTTTTTATTCTGTTTATTAGTGGCCACTTAGATCCATACACTCAGATTCATTTGACTGTGGCGAACCCAAAGCAAAGGAGTCAGTTACTTTGGGAAAGAAGGAAGAAGAATTGTCCAAACTTCCTCTGAGAAGGAGGGGCTCATTTGCTCCAGAGAATATCAATTATGTGCACTATAGGAGGACGTTTGACACATTTGCCTACTTCTTTAAAAAAATTAATGCTAAACTTCCATTTGAAATGTCACATAGGCACTTGGTTTTTATTTGTAATTTTCAATTATTTGTATTAGTGATTCTGCCATCTCCATTTTACCTACACTAGAGATTCCACAAACCTAGGAGCTACCTATTTCATTATCCCATTTAGTAGAACAGATGGAAACATAAAGATACTATTAAGATACACGCCTACAAAGGCTACAGTGAGAACACCCGATGAACCCCAGGGGTTCACAGGGCAGAAAGTGTTTTCACTTGACAAATTGGGAGCCAAGTTCTGGTGTCAAAGTGGAGACATCACAGATGGGTATGTGTTGGACAAGGAAAGATATGTAAGACTCTGTGTCCACATATTTATAACGAGTATAGAAAAGGGCAGGGGGTGGAATACATGGAGGTGACTACTTGTAAAGGTTTTTAAGAGAGGTGGGATAGAGTGGCAAAAAAATCAGATTTGCATGCATTTTACAGAGTTAGCTCTAAGAAACATGATTAAACAATGTCAAAATGTTAAATCTAAAGACTCTTGAATTATAATCGCTTATTACTTAAGAACATGGATGCATTCTGAGTATTGTGTCCTTAGCCAAATTCATCCATCTCTGTGCAACTATCAGAGTTGACACAAATTATCAATGCTCTGCTATCACTGTGTGATATAATCTTATGGAATATCATCATACATCTGGCCCATTGTGTACTGTAATGTTACTTTACTGTACTCCACATGACTATAGTTGTGTCCCTAAAGGCTTTCTTTCTGCTAATAAGAAGGCCCTACTTCTTTACTTTTTTTTTTTTTTTTAGTCAGGGTCATGCTTTGTAGCTAAGGCTAACTCTGAACTCACCATATAGCCCAGGCAAGCCTTGAACTCAGCAATCCTCTTGCCTCTGCCTCCCAAGTGCTGGGATGATAGGTGTGAGCCACCATGCCCGGCATTGTGTCTACTTGTTTTCTTTTTTCTCAAAGTATAATCAGAGCACAAGGGCATTTGGATAAGAAAGGCACCTCCCACTGCTGCTGTGATTCAATTTACATACCAAAACAAGATATCCCACTTGACATCTTCTCTACACTGAGCCACTGTAAATGTAATCAAGGCTTACTACACTGAGATACTCAGGGCACAAGCAGAAGTACACTCTAACTAGGGTAATGCGTTCACTATTCTGTGAAGTTCACAAATCATTTCAATCCTTTAAACTTTGGTTTCTGGTGTTTAAAATAGAAATTTAAAACAACAGTCTTTTGTAGGATAGCTTGAGAATATAAAGACCTAATAAAAGAACCAAGTATAGAAATGCCCACTATGAAATAAATGTTCAGTCAGTTTCAAGAGAATAGGCCTTTACAAAGTGATACATCACAGACTGGGGATTTAGCTCAGTGGTTCTGGCATCTGCCTGGCAAGTGCAAGGTCCCAAGAGTTTGATCCCCAGTACCACATATCACAATGCCAGGTATGATGCGTCATGCCTGTAATCCCAGCACTTGGGAGGCAGAGGCAGGAGGGTTGCTGTGAGTTCAAGGCTAGCCTGGACTACATAGTGAGCTCAAGGCCAGTCTGAACTACAAAGTGAGACCCTGTCTCAGAAAACTAAAAAAAAAAAAAAAAAAAAAAAAAAAAAAAAAAAAAAAAAAAAAAAAAAAAAAAAAAAACCACATCATGTCCTGGTTACTTCTTTCTATTGATCTTATTTAGCATAGTGTTTAGAGGATGGCTTTCAAAGGATGTTTCCCCCAAATATGGAATATCTCTGAATTCATTTACTTAATAAAAATTGAATTTGGTACCATGCCAACCTTGGACGCACAAGGGCCTGGGTTCAATCCCCGGTACCAAAAAAAAAAAAAAAAAAAGAATAATGCCAAGAATCCATGAAAAGAGTAATTTTACAAGTCATTGAAAGCTTTTTATATTCCTTCTGAGATACTCCAGTGTTTATTTAGTATTCAGAGATGATCCACCCCTTCCTAAAACGGTTGAGATTGTGACTCCTGTAAAGTACTGTTCAAGTGTAGCATCATCCTGTATGTCGTTTTCAAACATTAATTGTACACGAATGTTGAATGTCACCCTCCTCTTCAATTTTCATGGCCCAAAGCAACTCCTCAGACAACCCAATTGTATCTGATTTTTAAAGACGCATTAATAATAGGCCAAGTGTGGGGAGTGTGGAGCCGGGGGTGTAGTTTGAGACAGTAACTGCCTGGCTAACTCCAGCCACTTCCAATGGTCTCGCTCTATACATCACTGTTTTGGGAGAGATTTCCTGGGCTCGCTGTCAAGGCTCATCTCATGTTCTCTTAGTCTCTTGTGTCACATCACTCACTGCTACTGTTGTCTCTGATTTAGGTTGAACATGTGCAAGTGTCTATTAAGAATAAGCTCCGAGCTGGGCGTGGTGGCTCACGCCTGTCATCCCAGCACTTGGGAGGCAGAGGCAGGAGGATTGCTGAGTTCCAAGTTTGCCTGGGCTCTGTAGTGAGCTCAGGACCAGCCTGAACTACACAGCGAGACCCTGTCTCAGAAAAAAAAAAAAAAGAATAAGTTCCGAGACAGAAGGACCAAATTGGACTGATTAAAGGTACATCCTCTGGACTTCCAGAAGTGCCTGACACATAACAGATACTCAATAAGTATTTATTAAGATTATGAAAGAACGATTAGATTCACTTAGAAGTTGAGCAACACAACCAGAACTAGTCATCAGTCCTTGAGTTCCTTGTAGAAAGTTATGCTGACTTTTAAACTGAGGAAAAGGAAAACTTTGAGAGGTATTTCAATTAAGAGAATTGAAGAAAAAAATGAATACAATAGCAATACTTATTTTAAACTCGGGTAATTTAAAAAACAAAAATTGCCATGCATAACATAGTTTGCTCATACAATTTTAGCATCTGGTTCACTAAATTGAAAAGCAGAATTTATAGAAACAAGTTAATATTTACAAATTGGATTTATTTTGAGATATTTTTAACCTCTGCTACAAATTCAGCTCCAAGCTGCTGACCTTTATAAAAGCAACACTTTTTATCATTTGCTGGGTGATGAGATACAGAAGAAAACTTAGCATGAGAAAATAACCTAGTGTAATAAAAAAAAGACAATGTTATTAGGGTGACTAGCCGGATTCCCTTTAGTGACAGACATGAAAGGGGAAAGAAGAACATAGGAAGCAGATTCGTGTTCCTTGACCTCTTATCACTGAGCATTTCTGAGTTTGGGCACTTTGTGTGGATTAATTAATTTCCTTTTTGTTAATGGTGACTTGTGGCTGACTTCTTTTTAATTTGTAAATAAAATAATGATGCTTTCAGGAAGTTGTATATATATTTTTTTAAATGGCTGTTAGTTAAGAAAAGGGAGTACAATTTTAACTAGCTTCTTCCCAGCCTGTTTGGTAATGTTTCCAGACTCTTCCAGGACCAGGAATCAAAAGAAGCTCTTATTTCTAAATTGAGAGTTCAGCAAGAGCCATATCCCACAGACTCTTTCATCTAGTGAAAAACAAACCGTCATGCCAGAGATTTAGCTCAGTGGTTCTGGCACCTGCCGAGCGAGCACAAAGTCCCTAGTTCAATCCCCAGTAACCACATACAACAGTACTGGGCTTGGTGACTCAGGCTCACCAACAATCAGTACCACACACCACAATGCTGAGTGTGGCGGCTCACACCTGTAATCCTAGCACTCAGTAGGCAGAGGCAGGAGGATTGCTGAGTTCAGGGCTTGTTTGGACTACACAGTGAGCTCAGGGCCAGCCTGAGCTACTAAGTGAGACCCTGTCTCAAAAAAAAAAAAAAAAAGAAAAACAAAAACAAAACAAAACACAAGGCTTCACACATGGACGGTGAAATGCCATTCTTATTCTTTAGTATCTTGACCAACTATTGTCCAATATAGTGATCTACACATATGATGTTATATTTTCTGGGAATTACATTTTAAAGTGTATGAAGAAATGGGTGAAACTAATTTTAATATTGCAGATTTATGAAGGTTCCAAAATTGTACCCTCTCTTGTCATATCAACATTTAGAAATTAATAATTATTAATGCACATTCTTTTATACAAACAATATTTTTGAAATCTGATGTGCATTTTATACATGAGCATATCTGGGATAAACATATCTCAAGTGTCCATAGCCACCAGCTCACTAATACTGGCCAGCAGAGATGTGGAGATTTATTGTATAGCGCAAATTTAAAAAATTCTACTTAGGACTATCAATAAACTATCTTAGTAAAAGTTTAGGCCTTTGTCACTGTGAATATCAATACTACCATTTCTTTGCCTTGACCCAGTACTGCATGGAAATCAATAACGTAGCTCTTAAATGAAGTTTCTGTAAAGCCCTGGTGTGTCACACACTTGATTGTTAGTGTGTGAACTAGTTATTTAACATGTGAGGCTCCCTTTCCTTGTTTATAAAATTGGAAGAACAATGCGAAGCTGTCAAGCTGAAGGTAAATTATTTGTCACTCTCCTGGCATGCGGCAGTTGCTCCGTAACTAGATGTTTATAAATTAAAATTGAATCTCATTTTGTTGTGTGTGGATGTTAAAAGAGATTGAGCATTTTATTCTGTTTTCTGAGATAGAAGAGTACACTTTATTTTATCTTCAGGAATGTAAAGGTCTAGCCGTTCTTGACACAGAAATCTTACAAAAGGCACCATTCATCATTCGCCCTTCCGCCCTCCCAACACCTTCGCGATCTGCATCTCCTCCCCCAGACCCTTCATTCCATGACAACGACAGGGTCTCTCCCTCACGTCTCCTTTTCTGCTTGTTTCCCAGGCTCCATTCCGTGACCACGATGCAACCAGTACTTGTAGTTCCAGAAATGCATTGGCTTCCTGTCCTCTCTGTGCTACACCAATTATACTGAATCTGGCTGAGTCAATAATTCACTCTCTGTGACTCAAAAAAAAAAAAAATTGTTTGGGTTATCTACATGGGGAAGTACTTATTATATTTTCTGAAATATTGGAGTTTCTCCCAGGAGGACCTCTGTAGAATAATTGGAGTAATTTATAACTTAGAAAAAAAAACATTAGTCTGCTAATAGATGAAATCAGCCTTGAGGTCTTACAAAAGATGAGAAAGGCCGCACGCTATCAAGCAGAACAAAAGGAAATGGTAGGCTAGTCTCTCAGTGAGACCCTCTCTTGAGGGCAATGCTTGTGGCCCATCCCCATGTATCATTTCTTTGTCTCTCCTGGTCTCGAGTGAGCTGCATGCATCCCCTTGCCCTGCTGCAGAAATGCAAACAGATTCTGGGTACTTCTCAGGTTTTTCTCTGATAAAGGATATTTAAGGCATCCGAAGGCAACACTTTCACATTTGGAGTTTAGAAACGTATTCACGTTCTCTCTCCCCACTGCTCTCTCTCTTCCATTCTTGAATATGGCCTAAGTTGATCCCAGAAATCTGAATATTGGAGGATTGGTCCTGTGGATGACAATGCAGAGATGGTGGTCCTTCAAGATGTAAGACCTAGAAGGGGTCCTTAATTCAATGGGGAACCAGAGAGATTTTGAAAGGAATGGTGGAACTATAATATTATCTCTGCTTCCTGTTTGGCAGTGTGATCTTCATTATTCTAAGATATCAGAGCCAACTGCCATGAAATCCTGACCAAAGCTGAAATAATTCTGGCACATTATCTTTAAATCTCCATAAATATGAAGTATTTAAATCTTGTTTCTCTATAAAGTTATCCTGCCTGGGATATCTTGTTGTAGTAAAGGCAGACAAACTAATATACCACTCAAGAAGCTTGCCTCTTGCTACTTCTCACTCCAAAGATGTAATCGCAGAATCAGATCATTTATCCAAAAGGCTCTGTTCCTCATCTGACACTCAAGCAGAGATGGGTGCAGAATTCTTTTTTTTTTTTTTTTTTTTTTTTTTTTTTTTTT